>PVHY01001115.1:82849-166831 GCA_004024945.1 Uropsilus gracilis | reverse complement strand
CACTCAAATAAACAGGATCGCAAATGAAAGAGGAGAAATTACAAGAGACACATCAGAAATCCAAAGATAATCAGAGATTACTATGAACACCTATATGCAAACAAATACAACAACCTGGATGAGATGGACAGATTCTTGGAAAGATACAACTACCCAAAACTAAACACAGAAGTAGAGAACTTAAACAAACCAATGACAAGGAGCGAAATTGAAGTGGTCATCAATACTCTACCTAAAAACAAAAACCCAGCAACAGATGGCTTCACAAAAAAATTCTACCAGACATTCAAAGAGGAAATAATGCCTTCATTACTAAAATATTTCTAAAAAAACTGAGAAAGAAGGAAAACTGCAAAACACATTCTATGAAGCAAACATCACATTCATATCAAAACCAAATAAAGATAGCAGAAAGAAAACTATAGACCAATTTCCTTAATGAACACGGATGAAAAAATTTTAAACAAAATCCTGGCAAATCAAATCCAATAATGTAAAACAAGCATTATTCACCATGACCAAGTGGGAATTAGCCCAGGTGCACAGGGATAGTTTAACATCTGAAAATCAATTAATATAATCCAACACATCAACAAGGAGAAAACCAAAAACCATATGGTCATATCAATAGATGCAGAGATAGCATGTAATAAAGTCCAACACCCATTTATGACAAAAGCTCTCGAAAAGCTGGGGACAAAAGGAACATACCTCAACATAATAAAAGCCATCTATGACAAACCTACAGCAAGCATCTTAGATGTGGAAAAAACTAAAATCATTTCAACTGAGATCTGGAACCAGGCAAGGATGCCCACTATCTCCACTACTTTTTAACATTGTACGGGAAGTTCTAGCCAGGGCAATAAGACAAGAGAAAGATATAAAAGGAGTACAAATAGGGAAAGAAGAATTGAAGCTCATTACATGCAGATGATATGATTCTTTAGTAGAGAATCCAAAAAAATGCACAGGAAAACTTCTTGAAACAATAAACCATTTCAGTAAAGTAGCTGGTTACAAAATCAACACACAGAAGACAATAGCTTTCCTATACACAAAAAGTCAAGTAGAAGAAGATATTAAAATACCATCCCATTTACTCTCACACACAAAAAATAAAATACCTAGGGATAAACCTAACAAAACACATGAAAGATCTATACAAGGAAAATTTCAAAACACTAAAACAAGAGATAGAAGACATAAGGAAATGAAAATATATTCCCTGCTCATGGATTGGAAGAATTCATATCATCAAAATGACCATCCTACCAAAAGCAATCTACAGATTCAGTGCAATCCCTATAAGAATTCCAAGGACATTCTTTAAAGAGATAGAACAAAAATTACTGAAATTCAGATGGAATAAGAGAATACCTTGATATCAAAAAACCTCTTGACCAGAAAAAGAGAGAATGAAGGTATTACTATTCCAGACTTCAAACTATACTACAAAACCATAGTGATTAAAACAGCTTGGTACTTGTACAAAAACAATCAGACCAATGGAACAGAATTGAGTGTCCTGAAATAAAACCACACATATGTAGTCAACTAATCTCTGACAAAGGAGTGAAAAACTTACATTGGAACAAGGACACCCTCTTCAATAAATGGTGTTGGGAAAACTGGACCAAGATATGCAAAAAAACAAAAATGAACCAAGATACGTCCCTCACACCATGTACAAAAATTAACTCAAAATGGATAAAAGACTTGGACATACAATCTGAAGCTATAAAATACATAGAGGAAAACCTGGGCAAAACCCTTCATGAGTTACAATTCAGAAATCCATTTTAACTACCTCTATAGCTGACAAAAAAAAAATGAAGGAAAACATAAACAGCTGGGACTACATCAAACTAAAAAGCTTCTGTACAGCAAAAGAGATAACAGAAAAGAAATGAATCCCAACTGAGTGGGAAAAAAATTTTGCCCTCTATACAAGTGATAAAGGTCTGATAACAGAGATACACAAAGAACTCACACAACTTAACAAAAACAAAGCAAAAAACTGTTAAAAATGGGGAGAAGATCTAAAAAGATACTTCTCTAAAGAGGAAGTACAAATGACCATCAGACACATGAAAAACTGCTTAATGTCACTAGCAATTAGGAAAATGCAAATCAAACCACAACGAGATACCACCTTACACCAGTAAGAATGGTCCACATCCAAAAATCAAGCAACATATGGTGGCGTGGATGTGGAGAGAAAGGAACACTCTTACACTGCTAGTGAATGTAAACTGATCCAGCCACTATGGGAAGCAGTATGGAGAACCCTCAAACTCATGAAAATGGAATTACCATTTGACCCAGCAGTCGCTCTTCTGGGAATCTACCCAAAGGAGACCTCAAGGTGGGTACAAAAGGACACCTGTGCTGGGATGTTTACTGCAGCACTATTTATAATTGCAAGGAATTGGAAGCAACCTAAATGCCCAAAGACAGATGACTGGACGAGAAAGATGTGTTATATATACACAATGGAATATTATGCATTATTAAAAATGACAAATTTGATGATTTTATGGTAACAGAATGTACCTAGAAGAAATCATATTGGCAGAAACAATTCAGAAGGAAAAAGACAGAAACCAAATGGTTTCACTAATATATGGACAATCAAACAAGAGTACACAACTTGGGGAGGGGACCAGCTGGAGTAGCCAGGGAGGGGAAGTGGTGGGTGACCCCCAGGGATCACAATGATGTGAAAAATTTATATATATATAAATTATTTAAATAATAAAATAAATTGGTATGGTACCCATAATTTATGTGTGTTCTATATCATTATTTAAGACTACTAGCAAAGGAAGTAGCTATGTGACAACAAATACAATAGAACAGAGTGACTGGAAACATAGCATACAAACCTAAGAACAAATACACATTTTTCAACATAAAATTCTATATACAGTCAAATGCCTGGCAAGCATGACGGTAGCATAAAGAATTTCACAAACCCAGTTCTTTAAAAAAATAGTTCCCATTTGCCCTTTATCGGAAAGCGGCTGGCATTTCAAAAGCAAACATAAAAATTGCAGCAATTTCTATAGGAAGAACTAGCATTTGCCCAAGACTCACCATGAAGCACATGAAACAGCTGTAAAAATATAAACTCATAATCATGTTAAAAATGTACCAGTGAAAACATTGATGTGAGATACAATCAATATGGAATGGAGTCTTAATAGAAAAATAAAGGGAAGTGAAAAAAATATTTCATAGCATGAAAAAGATCAGTATTTTACCCACCAATAAAATCTTCATTAATTTCTAATCTGTTTAAACAAACTACCACAAATTTAACAGTTTAAATCAACATAACTTTTCTTACAGATCTATGGGTCAGAAATAAAAAACGGGACTCACTGTGCAAGGTTACAGTAGGTCTGTGTTCTTCCCTGGAGGTTCTAGGGGAAAATGTTTCCTTACTTTTTCTCTAGAGGCTGCCTCCAGTCTTGAGCTAATGACCTCATTCTTCCAGCTTCAAATCCAGCAATGGTGAGTGCATCTTTCTCACAAATCACTAGAACCCTGAAGTTGTTCCTCTCTCTTCCACTTTTAAAAGAACCTGCACTCTTACACTACTGGTGGGAATATAAACTGGTCCAGTCACTATGGAAAGCTGTGTGAGGACCCTCAAACTAATGAAAATGGAACTATCATTTGACCCAGCAATTACTTTTCTGGGAATCTACCCAAAAGAGAACAAAATACTTATATAAAGGGACACCTGTACTCGGATATTTATTGCAGCACTATTTATAATTGTGAGGACATGGAAACAACCCAAATGTCCCAAAACAGATAAATGGATGAAAATAATGTGGTATATATACACAATGGAATATTACTTATCAATTAAAATGACAAATTTAGTGCATTTGAGATAACATGGATGGACTTAGAAGGAATCATATTATCAGAAATAAGTTAGAAAGAAAAGGACAAAAACCAGATGGTTTCATTAATAATGGGATGTGGGGGGGGGGAAGGCCAAAAGTCAAGATGCAGAACACAACTGGGTTGGAGGGGAATGAGTGGAAGCAGTCAGGGAGGGGAGGTGGTAGGAGAACCCTGGGGAATACAAAGATGTGAAATATATAAATTGTTTATAAATAAATAAAAAATAAAATTAATTGGATAATTGAGATAATTGAGACTAATTGCCTTAAGGACAGTTGATTAATATTTGTCATTGCTTACTGGCTCAGTGCTGCCTGCCATCTTAGAATATGCTCAGTTTCTGGGGATAAGGTCTTTGATTTACTTGAAGTCACTATTCTGCCTACTACAAGCAGAATGATAATCAGCAAGTTATAGAGTATATCAAAAGAATTAACCAAAAATGGTTTTACTGACAGAAAAATTTGGGAATGGTGAAGGAAGAAGAAAGGGACTACTGCATTTCATCCTAAGATTCTAAAACTACTTGATTTTGCAAGTTATATATAGGAATTATTTTCACAAAAATTCTTTTATTCCTTCTATTTTTGCTGTCCATCAGAGTTATCTACAAATAGGTTTCTGAAGCCTATAACAAAAAAAAGGATTTTCCAACTTTAAGTCTGATTTGTAAGATGTTTTTGTTGACAGAAGAAAAGTCCCATGAGTCTAAAAATGCTGCACTCAAAGAAGATGGAAACTGGGTCTCACTATTTTTGCCCATGGAACTGCAGGTTCATGTTGCCCGGGGTACCACAGACTCAAGCAATCCCCCACCTCAGCTTCCCAGGTAGCTGGGATTACAGGCATGTACCACCACACCCAGGTATTTTGGGGGAACTAGGTCTCGCTACGTGCCCCCCGCAGGACCCGAACCACAATCCCTGGCCCCAGCCATGGCTTCCTAGGCTGCCACCTACAGGCATGAGCCACCATGCCCAGCCAATTTCTTATAAAAAAAGTTAGAAAGAATATCAGGAAAATCATAAGAGCTCTCTACTAGAAGGTCAGCTGAGAGTTTCCTGACTAGAAGGGGAAAGGGAGCTGAACTGTGTGACACTAAGTCTGGTGGGAAAGCAGGTATATATGGGGAGAAGGAAATAGCAATGAGAGTTGTAGTCCCAACCAGAGTCCACACCAAGGAGCAGTGATGTCCAAGGACTGTCCTTCACTTGTGCTATGAAATAAACATATTAAAAGTAGTTCTCAGAAGAGTGAAGTTGTCAAACTCACTTCCTCCAATACTTATAAATAAGCAATTCATAAATAAATGTTAAAATGTAGGATTAGGTGGTCATTGTACGCACAAAGAGGGATGACATGACAAAGAGGTAACTTTAGTTTAAACCTACTGAAGTGAAGACACAAAGAGATAGAAAATATATTTCCAAGTCAATGTTCAAAAATTGTAAAATAACTCAAGGCTAGTAAAAGCATTTCATGTGCATCATCTTTGGTGTTATCAAGTCAAGAAAACATGTTATATTATATTATATATTATATTATATATTATATAACATATAAATGTTATATTACAGTACATATACCATATATTATATAACATATAAATGTTATATTGCAGTACATTTTTTTTATTAGCACTGGAAAGATCCTTGAGAAATTAACAAGGTGTTAAGGTAGGGAGTAACAGGTGCAAGTTACATCTCTCTAAATTGCTATGATTTTTGAATCCTCTGATTATATAACTTATGCAACATATCAAAACACCTTTTAAAAATGTATAAGCTCAAATTTAAAATGTTCACATATTGCACACACATATCCTTTATGTATATATATTGGCTTTTCCAGAATCATTTGAGTCCTATGGTTCAGCAAGTTCCCAGAATTGTAAAGACGAACATCAAACTGTGTCATGACCATGTTTCTCATTGCAGTGCTACTCTTGCATTTCAAATATTACCCTAAAATACTTAATTTCTGGGTTCACTTTGAGAGTTCCTAAAACTCCCACCTTGCATAAGCATATACTCAAACTCCCACCTTGCATAAGCATATACTCAAAGTAAAGCACTATTAATAGAAAAGGTATTGATTTAATATTTTTTTCCAAAAAGGAGTTGATAGATATGTATTGTTCATGCAAGAAAAAAATGTGTACAAAAATATAAATACACAGAGAGTGTGGAGAGAAAATATAAACTGGTATTCTCTTCTCTTTCCATTCCCTGTTTTTAATTCTTTCTTGGTTAATCCTTATCTGCCTCATTTATCTTTCTGCTCCTTCTCTATCATTTTTTATTCTATTCTGTGTTTTACTCTGAGTTAACTAGAAGTACTGTTTCAGTGCTCTCCCTCTGAGAGTGAAGAAAGAGGAAGGTTAGCTTGCTATGGCAGTTATGTCTCCTGAGTGCCTTCCATTATTGCCCTTGGGTCCACTAGGAGAAGTGACATCAATCACTGCACCAGTATTTTTCTGAACCTAATGAATTGCCCAATGGTAACCCCTACCCCCAAGTCACTCATTTGTCCAATCAACAAGACCGTTGTTGTTCCAGTCACAGTGTGCTGTGACTGCCTTTGAAAATAGCCCATCTCATTTTTGTATGCATCTGACAATCACACTGCTTATTCCTTATCATACATGTTGCCACCTGTTGCATAATGACCTGGGTTCTTTCTTATCTCTGTCCCTCACTACACTATGAGACCCTGAATGTCAGGATATTACTCACCTATGTATTCCCAGAAATCACAAAGGCCCTGTTAAGGAATTAGTTATATTGATTTTATAACGTGTAGGTGAAGTTCAGGATATGCCTCACATATTCTAATCTAAAATTGTCACAAAACTGGCCCAATCTGTGGCCTGGTTTCTTTTCAGATAGCAAATAAATTAGCTGGGTTATAAATATCATATAGAGGATATTAATTTAGGATAAAGAGCTATAATAAAGTGACTTCAAAATTATTTAAGTTGATTTACAAATTTAATCTCTTCTCTATTAGAGATGTGAATCACAAGTATTTATCAGAAGTTAAACAGATTTGCGTTCTAATTTCTTCTGTTAAATGCTATCAATATGACATTGGGTTAAGTATTTGTGTGACCTTGTTTCTTCTTTTAAATAAAAATTGCATCTATTTTGATTGTTGTATTTATAAGATGATATATATATAATAGTGCAAAGATTAGAAATGTATGAGATTTTGTGATTGAATAGTAATAAACTATCAACTAGCAAATCAAGTCTTCAATTTTTAAAAATCATCCCTAATTACAGGAATAATGGTTAACTATATGCATATTAATCTATTTAATGGAAACACATTTTATAATTCTATTCTTTTTATATGTATTGCTCCATTTAATGGCGACATTTAATAATTTTTCTTTAATTTTAATAGCATATTACTTCCTTATAAAAAAAACTTACAATGCAATTAGCATGTGAGGGCTCAGATATAGATATTATGACGACTATCCCAAAGTTTAAGGACAATAAAAGGCATATTAAAGATAAAATTAGGAGAATAAAAATTTTAAAGCAACATTAAATATTTTAGTATTCAAAAAATAATGTCTTTAAGCCATTTGTTCCAAATGAGTTTATATATGTAGAATATTAATTTATCCTTCAATTTGATTCAGATACCATTACAATTGGCATGAAAGCTAGCATGCTAAATATTCAGAGACAAAATGATAACATCAATATTATACAATCACTGACTGCATAATAATTAACATGTACCAGGATGAATTCTCCCCACCAGTTACTGACATACAATATTTTTTAAATGCAGACTATCTTAAAATTATAACAATTGAAGAAAGCAACTGAAGAGATGCATAATACTATTGTCTATACATTTATAAATGTTCACATTTTCTAATTTTTTAAAAGTACATATAAATTATGGATTTTGTCAAGCTTAAAAACTCTTCAGTCTGTAATGCTGAGACACCCATAATCATTGTGGTCTCTAGACAACATCTAGAGTTCCTGATAGTAAAATTTCTGTTTCCCTTCTACCTGTCTTGACACCCTACTCCTCAGGTTATCAGGCCTGCCATCTGTCCCTTTGCCAGATTAACACTGTGCCAGAAAAGGGTCATGGAAAGGCCATGCATTCTTCCAAATTACCCTACAAGTCTACCAGGTTAGCATCATTGGAAGTGAAAATTGAAGATTACATAATTTCCCCAACTTGCATACATGATGGAGTACGAACATGTCACCTAAGTCCACTCTCTTAATCACCACACTACAGGTTTCTAATCTTTTCTAAACTTGAGAATGAATGTGCATCCAGAAGCTCAATATGAATAATAGATAAATTTAAATCAAACCCACATGCTTGAATGAGGGTGAACAGATTGAAGATCTAAACCCTACTCCATTTCCCCATATCTTCAGAAGGAAGTCCAAGGTGAACAGTTTTTTAAAAAAAAACTATGACCCTTAATGTTTCTTTTACCTGAAATATATCTACTTGGGCAAGTTTCCCTTCAGAGGCACCAATCTGAAACAATCTTCGATAGAATATGTCCCTTGGGCCTGTGTCAAATCCCTTTTTAACTTACAGTTGTAAGATAAGAGTCCAAGTGCCTAACACATCCAGTTTTCTAGGATGCTCCAGTATATCTCCACCACTTGAATAGGTAAAACCCAGATGGTGAAAGGAGTAAACACATGGAGACTAACCTTCAAGCAATGAAAGATGGGGTTGGATGGACAAATCCTCCTTCTGCCTCTTTCTCAGGTGAGATTATCTGATTATCAAGTCCCCATGGACTGAGACAGCAATCTGTATAACATATTTACACAGACTTATGTCTCTACTGTCCCACACCCCTCACTCTTGAATCCTAGTATCATCCCACAAATAAACTACCTTAACCAGTTCCCTGCCTCCAGCTATGCTCTCAGTGAAGTGAAACTAAATTAGAATGTAATGAAAGCTGTGCAGCACCCTTAAAATCAAAGGCATCAGTACCCTAACAGGACCATCAGGGAGAAAAGCAACAGCAGGAGCTCCTCTGGTACCCCAACACCCTACATAACACTTTTCCCCCCACTTCTCATATGCCTTGTTAAACAACTGCTCCAAAGTGAAAAAAACTATAGGTAGATCTATGAACATATAAATTTTTGTTGTTTAAGTAGTATTCTATCATATCTCCAAAACAAAAACTAATATTACATCATGACATTGCTGTGTTATAACCAAAAAAAGGTAGAAATTTTTAAAAGAGTATCATTGTGTGATTCCAAGGATTCAGCAGATAATATGGAATGTATAAAATAATTCTTAGTCTAGAATCAGTGTTCCGTGCAATGTACCACTGGGGGTACATTAAGCATCAAGGATGCTGTTGCTATCTTAATCTCCAAGAATTTATTTTTTGATAATTCTGAGAAATCAAGTTAGGAAAATTAGTATGTGTTGAGCAAATTATAAAAATAAATACAGTATTATAAAATATAGTATCATAAAAATCAATACAGTATGTTCTGTATCTATAAAAATAAATACAGTAAAAAATAAATACAGTACTATGTCAAAACATTTTCATTTTTTCAATATCACTAATGAGAAATAGTATTATATAAGTTCTGTGAAGGTAAAGATAATACTTCATTTAGTAATACAGACCTAGACTCACAAAATAGATGCTCAATAAATAACCAGTGAATTATTCAATTAACTTACCTGATTTTGGTGGAGGGAGGATCTGTTACTTGTCTCCTTCCTGGTTAAAATTCTACTGTTAAATCTTTCCATTTTCATTTAATAACTGCAGAGTTAGAGTAAGATTCACTATTTGATAAATCATTTTTCTCTATTAACCTAAACATGACTGATTTAGAGATGAATGAGCAAGTATATCAGAATGTTTGGGTGGTTACAAGGGCTCTCTCCCCTCCCAGGCTAGAGACACATAGAAAGTTTAAGTTACTATTTTCCAAGCCCTGGGCAAATGGTATACCTATCTGTTCATATTATTTTCCTTAGATGAGTGGAGTAAGTTGCTTGAGGCTTCAGTTTTATTCAGTTATACTCATACTTTAGTCATGCCTTCTTGATTCTCTACCCCAGTAACTCCAACTCCCAGCAACATACTGAGAGACCCTTTCTTGCATGACATCCTCAGTTGACTAATCTCATTAATATGCATCCCCTGTTGATAGGCTTCCATTTCAAGTTCTGGGAGCAGTTTGCCATATCTTTATTTTCAGTAACTACTCTGATGTTCTGGTAAGACAACAGTTTTCAGTAGGCAAGAGCAAGCAAATGGAGTGAAATTTAGTGTTAGCTTCTGGTTATTTTAAACTAAAACTGAAAGAAGTGCTTCCAATCTTAGGGGCCCTAAGATTTTTTGGCATTTGAATGCTGTTTAAAATAATCATGTTGGCAAGCAGAGTTTATAAAACATTTAATTGTGCACAGATACTTTCACTTTTATTTAAGAATTTTCTTTTAATTTTACTTAATTCATTTTTTAACATTCAGATATTTTATCCAGATAAATTCATAATGAGAGGTCTTGGAATTCTGAGATCTATATAATAATTTGCCATGAACACACAGATATGTGTAATATATCCTTGATACAAAAGTTAATATATCTTGGTTGGCATGCATTTTCCATTTGCTATTTACACAATCTCTTTTCTATTTCTTCTTTTGTTTTCTTTTAGTAATATTCACTAACCACTAAAGCTATAAAATAGACAAAAAATAGAGGGGAAATGTGTTGTAAATCTATAATTCATTGGTTTCAAAAAGTTTATTCCCAAGTTACATATTAGTCCTAATATCATGTTGATATTTTTAACATTTTTCTTGCTAACTTCAAGCAATAAATGGAGTTCTTTCTTTATAATAATTGTCTCTAATGTGTGGCAATTGTTGTGTTTTCCACAATACTATATTGGTTTTTTTTTTTTTGAAATATCTTCAAAGCAATTTCTAGATATTACAAAAAATGAAATTGCAGGTTTAATTTCTGTTTTAGCATATGATGTGAGTTAGCACCATATTTGTAAAACCTGCCAATTTTCTATTGTGTTATCTATATATCATATGAGCATTCCCCAAGTATTCCAGAGGGCTAAACAGAGTCTGCTGAATAATCAAAAGTAAATAAAGTACAGATTTAAATTCTTCAACTTGAAAACAGAAAAAAAGTGACAGCCTAGAAAAAGAACAGGTGCTATATCCATCACCACAGGTAAATCACAGAAAGACCACAAGAAAGTCTCAGAATTACCGTTATCTGTTCTGGGATAGCACCACATCCTATCCGTTTCACTGTCATTCAAATGACCTTCAGTCAGTGGACCAGGAATGGGAGGCTTTATACTACCTATTACCATTAAAGTTCTACCACCCTAAACTATTTCAAGGTGTGGTTAAGCTATAGTATTGGTATGTTCCTAATACCACTGTCATGGCGATCTGAACCATGCTACTTGCATAGAGAAAAATACTTGACTCCCAGAGTGTTTTTGCCTCTGAAATGGACCCAGATCACACTAAGAGATTGCTAGCTGGGCAAAGAAAACATGAACACCAGAGCTTGAGAAGAAATTGGTTTATTTTGGCCAGTACCCTTCTCAGTGGATTCATATCTAAAGACTGAGTCCCCCTACAAGGAAGTCAGGGGTTTATACACCCTTTACAAGCTTTGGTATTCCACAAAAACAGACACACAGACCAATGGAACAGAATTTAAAGCCCCAAAATAAAGTTATACATGTATTATCAACTAATCTACAACAAAGTGGCAATAAACATACATTAGAACAAGGAAAGTCTCTTCAATAAATGGTGCTGGGAAACTGGAATGCTGCATACAAAAGATTGAATCTAGATTACTCCCCTACACCATACACAAAACCAACTCAAAATAGATTAAAAAACCTGGACATAGGACCCAAAACCATAAAATACAGAGAAGAAAACATAGGCAAAATATTCCATGACCTATACCACAAAAACATCTCTCAGGACACATCTATATATGCAAAGAAAATGAAGGAAAAAAAAACAGTTGAAACTACATCAAATTAAAAAGCTCTGTACAGCAAAAAAAAGAATACCAAAACAAAAAGACACCCAACCAAATGGGAAAAAAAATTGTTCTCCACTCAACTGACAGGGTCTAATATTAAGATCTACAAAGAACTCACACCAACAAAAACAAAGCAAAACATCCAGTCAAAAAAAGGGAAGAACTTAAAAGATACTTCTCCAAAGAAGAAATGCAAAAGGCCATTAAGCTATTAACAAAAAAGTTCACCATCACTTATCATCAGGGAAATGCAAATCAAAGGCAAAATAAACCACTTATACCACTAAGAATGGCCCATATCAAAAAAAAATGGGTAACAAGTGCTAGTGTCGATGTGGAGAAAAAGGAACACTCTTACACTGGTGGTACGAATATAAGCTGGTTCTGCCACTATGGAAAGTTGTGTGGAGAACCCTCAAACTATTGAAAATGGTACTACCATTCAATCCAACAATCCCACTTCTGGATATATACCCAAAGGACACCGAAACACTAATTCAAAAAGACACTCATAGGTTTATTGCATTACTATTAACAATAACTAGAATATGAAAACAACTCAAACGTCCCAAAATGGATGAGTGGATCAGAAAGTTGTGGTATATGTACACAATGAAATACTTTTCCATAATCAAAAGAGATAAATATGATGCATTTATGATAACATGGATGAACCTAGAAAGAACCATGCTAGCAGAAATAGACAGAAAAAGACAAAAACCAGGTGGTCTCACTTATAGATGGGATAAAGGGAAAGTAAACAAAAGATCCAAAAAAAGTCAAAACTAACACCCTAACAACAGAACTAAAGCATACAGCTAGGGAAAGCAATGCTAGAGGAGGAGAAGGTGAAATCAGAGAAAGGATGAGGACATAAGATCAAGATGATGGTTCAAAAGTGAAATGACCGGAGAACTCTGGGGAATATAGTGATGTAGTATATTTATATGTGAACAACACATAGATATAATATACATATGTAAACATGTAATATATAAGGTAATATAAATTTATATATGTGATATATTCATAAGTAATATATAATATATACATATATAATAGATAGGTAAACAACAAAGATAAATTTGGAAGCAAAAATGAAACAAGTTCTGGTGTTCTAGGTGGCAATCAGTGGTGGTAGTAACTGACTTAGAATGAAGAACTCATCATACCTGGAAACTAAGGCAGGGGTTGATTATCTCTATCTAGTGCATATTTTACATCACCATGCTTCAAGGTTATAGCAAAATAGTAATTTACATGCAACTTATAAATATGTGAGGAAAAATGAGATCACAGGATAAAGTATATTTAAGGTCATTTGAAATTGACAATGATAGGTTGTGCCTATCAACCACCATCCTCTCAGCAAGGTTCTGGAAAAACTAAAGAATCAATTTCATGTTAAGACTGCTTTTCAGACAATCTATGCAGATAAAAGGTAGTAGGTATATATACATATGCATATCTTGCACAGAGAAAATAAAATCTTTGACCCCCTTACACCTCACCCTAGCTCGTGGTATACCGTACACTTTATATTCACAGAAAATGACCCTCTCAAAAAATATGACTTATCCCACTATTTTCTCCCACTATCTCTACTGGCCTCCAGTCCTATGAATGGCTCAAGAAGTGTCACCAATAACTCCACCTTTGTTAAAATTCTATTTAAAAATTCTCCGTCCTTATTTTAATTGATGTCTCAGCCTCATTTACTGCCTTATATTCTCCACATTCATCCTTATTAAACATGAGCAAGTGAGGAAGAAACTTCATTTAGATTCATTTTTATTTAAAAAACAATACATTAAATTTCTCATTTACTAAACCATGAGGCACTGGCACTCTTACTTGGTGCAGAGACGTGTACACAGACACAAAGCACACCCCAAAGAATGGAGGTTCCCCAGCTCAGAAGAGTTGCAGTGACCCCTACTGACAGTTCAGCTAAGTGCATGCAGTTTATCCGTACGTCATTAATGGCTTCTGGTATATATTACTACTTTAAGTAACTCATTAAAAATGAACAAAAGTTTTCAAAATTAATTGCTACAATATGAAGTTTTGAATGAAATTTTTCTCTTGCTCAAGAATAAATTACTTGGTTCCAAAGGCAAGGTAGTTAAGTACCTTACATTCTATTCTAAAAAACCGTGACAATTGGGTTCCCCAAAAGAGGAAGAGGGAAATATCCGGGAGGGTTGAGCACAAGAAAGAGATTAAGATAGTTCACGGGTCTTAAGGGGGTGAGAAAACCTTGGGCCAAACAATGATGTAAAATATATATATATATATATATGTACAATCATTTTATTAAATATTTTTTTTAAATAGGGCTAAGTTCCAGCTCCACAGATGAACGAGGGAAAAAAAAAAAAGACCTAATTCCATCATATATTTTTAATAGGCTGGATATTTAGAACATTTTCTGTTCAAGCAAAATTTAACACTAGGTACAGAATTTCTTATGTACAAGCTCCCATCAGCATCCCCCACCAGAATGGAATGTTTCTTACAATTGATATACCAACAATGATGTATCATTAACATCCAAATTTATACTTTACATAAAAGTTCATTTTTATTGTATGTCATGTTTGGACTAAGTTTAAGTGATATGTATCCACCATTACATTGTCATACTAAAGAATTTTACTATCCTGAATTCCTATGCTCCAACTATTTATCCCTCTCTCACCCTTATACACATAGCAACCTCTGACCTTCATTTTTATCTCTGTATTTTTGCTTTTTCTGGAATGTCATATATTTTTGGAATCACACACATACTTGGAATCACACATAGACTTTTCATAATGGTTTCTTCCATTTAGTAATATACAATAAAATAAGTTTTTTTTCCATGTTTAGCCATAATTTGGTGATGCACATTTATTTTAGCACTAAGTAATAGTCCATTCTCTGAATGTAGCACATTTTATCCATTTCTCCTCATGAGCATCTCAATTGCATCAAAGTTTTGGCAATTAATAAGTCTATACAAACATCTTTTTGCAGATTTTGTCCAGGTATTTTCAACTCCTCTGAATAAATATCAAATGGTACGACAGCTACATTGTATGGTAAGAGCATATTCATTTTATAAGAAGCTACAAACTTCTTTCAAAGTGACTGTACTATCTTGTATCTCCACCAGCGATGAATGCACATTCTTGTTCATACATATGTTCACTAATATTTAGTGTTGTCAGTGTTCTAGTTCTGGCCATATGAATAAGTCTGTAGTGGTTTCTCACAGTTGTTTTTATTTGCACTTCCCTAAACTGTATGTCTCCTTTTTCTCTCTTTTATTCACTTATTTTAAATAAAAGCCTATATGACTCAGGGGTTACATTTTTGCTCCTCCATATGTGCACATGGTTCATTCCCCCTCCATTATGCCTCCTGTATCAACAGTGTATCTGCTCCTCCTTCCACCTTGTTTCCTCTGATAGCCAGTATATTTTTTTCACAAAGTCTAAGCATTGTTTTTACTGTCCTTTGCCAGTATGTTTTTTTGGCTATCTATATACCACACGTAAGTGAAGTATTATCATGTCTTTTACTTTCTGACATTTCACTCAGCATAATCATCTCAAAGTCCATTATTTTTGTCCAATAGGCATTATTCATCTTTCTTAATACCTTACTAGTATCCCATTGACTATATGCTCACAATTTCTTTATCTAGTCATCTGTCCTTATGCACTTAGTTTAATTAAATAACTTGGTATTTGTGAAAAGTATTGCTATGAAGATAGGTTGTATGTTTCCATATTAGAATTTTCACATTTGGGGGAAAATAGCACAGGTATTGCTGAGTCATATCATATTTCCACTTTTATTTTTTAAAGTATCTCCTCCATTTTTCTTATAGGTTGTGCCAAATTGCATTCCTGCCAACATTGGATGAGTGTTCCCTTTTCTCCATATCCTTACCCACATGTGTTGTTTCCATTCTGTTTTTAATTTAGGTTATCATGATTGGGATGAGGAGATATTTATTGTGACTTTGATTTGTATTTCCCTTTAATAAGCGGTGTTGAATAATTTTTCATGTGCCTGTATTCCATCGCTGTTTATTCTTTATTAAAGTGCCTATTTAAATAACATGCCTGTTTTTTGACTGAACTAGTGGGGGGGAGTTGGATTGTATGTATTCTTTAGGTTTTGTTGCTGCTGTTGATTGCATATACACTTTGTTAAGGTTTTTGTTGAGGTGTTTGGGCAATTTTTAAATTTGGCTTGTTTTAACTAAGCTTCAGGAACTTTTTTCTTATTTTAGATAATAATCCTTTATCAGATAAGTCTTTTGTGATTGTTTTCTCTCCGCTTGTGGCCTATACTCCCTTCAGTCTTCCACAGAATTGAAATTTTTAATTTACTGAATTTCAGCTTATCAGTTCTTTCTTTCGTAGATCATGTCTTTAGTGCTATATCTAAAAAAGTCACCAGCAAATCTAAGGTCAAGTTTTTCTCCGATGTTATTTTATAAGAAATTCATAATTTCACATTTTATACATAGGTCCAAGATTCACTTTTAGTTAATTTTTGTGAAGCATTTAAAGTCTGTGTCTAGATTTTTTTTAAGGAGACCCAATTGTTTCAGAACTGCTTAAAAAAAACTATCTTTTTCTCTTTTATATATTTTCTTCCATATATTGAGATTTTCTTTTTCCAAATATCCATCTGTGGATAGACAAAATATATATAGTACATAATGCAATGTTATTCAGCATTTGAAAGGAACAAAAATACTGACATTCTGTAACAGAGCTGAATCTCAGAATCATTAAGCTAGAAACTAGATACACAACATTTCATGTTGTGTAATTATTTTTATAACACATTGTATAAAAGCAAACCTACAGAGACAGAATTATATTGCTGCTTGCCTAAAACTGGGAAAGGCATGGAGAAAAACTTCAAATGGGCTCAAGAGACTTGTTGGGAGGATAGAATGCTCTAAAACAAGACTGTAGTGATGTTCACACAACTCTGCATAATAACCCAAAACCCTTGAATTATACACTTAAAATATGCAAATTTTAATTTCTTTACCATTTTAACCCTTTATCTCCCCCTCTCTTCAACTTAGCCTCAAAAACCTCACTTTGTTTATTAATATCCTGTAGATCACATATTTTCCTTTGTTGTATCTGTTTTATAATTGTCCAATATTTATGTTATTTTCACTAGCTTTGTTTTACAAAATTTCCTCTAACTTCTACCATTTTTCTGTAATTGCAAGATTTTATCATTCCTTATGATTGAATAATATTCCATTGTGGGAAATATTGCGAACTTTTATGATATGTATATTATATCTCAGTAGAGTTATATCTATGCAAAAAATTACTACTACTCAAACTGTACTGGAACTCCTATTCAGAGCAATTTTGCAAGAGAATAAAATAAAAGATGCCCTAATCAGAAAGGAAGGAGTTAAATCATATTGATTTGCAAATGACATAATCATAAACATAAAAAAAATTTTTTTTCACCAAAATCTTTTAGAACTGAAATACAAATTCAAAAAATGTTCAGGATACAAAATCAAACAAAATCTATAACTTTGATTTTATTTTTTGTGTTGTGAGCACTTGAGATGAACTCTCAGCAAATTTCACATACATTGCTATGCTAACTATAGTACAGGATATTAGGTCCCCAAAATGTATTCACACACATTCAGTCCTGAGAAAGAAGACAATACCGCTATTGGAGATAAATTGGATTGGATATCACACAATGTGAAATAAGTTAGATAGAGAAACAGAAGTCTAAATGATTTCATCCATATGTAATATCTGAAAATTTGGAATCAAAACCAGAGTAGAAAAATGGGTACCAAAGGTATGAGTGTAATAATTGTGAGATGATGGTCAAAGATTAGCAACCTTTCCATTATAAAATAAACACATTCGGGGGTCTAATATCCAGTACTATAGTTAACATTGCAATGTATGTGGAATTTGCTGAGAATAGATACCAAGTACTCACAACAAACACACACACACACACACACACACACACACAACAAGAAACAAAGAAAATATGTTTCAAGAGATTGGTGTGTGCATTAACTTCACTGTGATATTTATTTCACAATGTAAACAAATTTCAAACCATTATGTACATCATATATACATATATGTACATATATACACATAATTTTGTCAAAACTAAGTAAAGTTGGAAAAATTGCAACCAACATAAACATCTACTTATATTTTTAATCTTCACTAGAAGTAACATTTTTTCTTTAAAATATGTATTTCCTTTAATTTGACTCCTTAAATAACCCTACAAATAATAACCTGCCAAATGGGCAGCAAACATGGTATTTTTCCCAAATAATAAAAGGAAACATAGTTTATTCCAACTTCTTTAGAACAATTTGATTTTATCTGCCTTAAGTGTGTAGGCAGTCACATTGATTATACAATTGCACTAAGATTTAGGAGGAATTGACTAGTTGAAAAAAATACATAGACTTGTAGACAAGCAGTTAACTCAAGATTCAAAAACTGTAACAGTTCTGATTACACGCTCTCCTTTTACTTTTTTTTTTACTTTACTTCCCTATTTGAACACAAAGTAGGGAAGGGAAAAGTGCTAATGTTAAAACTAACATAGCATAAATACACTTTTATCAATATGACTGATCACTAACAAAAGTGACAGATTTCTGATTTTGATTCCAGGATAAAAAAAAACAAAACTGTAATATCCTCTAACTAATGAATTTGCTTAAAAAAAGTGAAGGCAAGTCACACATTAAAAAAAAAAATGGAACATATGCACTAAATGAATGTTAAAATGTAGCAGAAATATTTATCTTGAATAATTCCATGGAATCCCAGAACTCAGATTTATTCAATGCCCACTGTAACCCTACCTTTTCGTCAACTTCAAGTCCTAGTACTTCTGACTCATTCTATCAAATTGTCACTTTTATATCAAATCCACATATCTTTAGATGGTTGCTATTTGCTCCCATTAACACAATGAGGAGCAAATTTATCCCATAACTGTCAAACTCAGTCTTTACTCCCTTTCCAGTAAAACAACACCAGAAACTAAGTAGAAGTTGACCACCTAACCCAAAACAGTAACCAATATAAAATTCACATAATCCAGCATATATCAGATAATATATACATCAAATAATTTATTAACTATATAAGAAGTAAACAACTATTGCTTTTTCACCACTGTTTTATGTGAAAAAACATTTAAAACCTAAATCGTACTCATATTTATACATTAGTATTCAAAGTAACACTCTTTATAATAATCAAAGTGTATAAACAACCCAAATGTTCATCAGCTGATGAATGGATAAACAACTTATGGAATATATATGCAATATAGTATTATTCAACCAAAGAAAAGAATTACTAATTACAAAAAGATGAACCTCAAAAACATCATGCTAAGTGAAACAAATAAGACACAAAAGGTCATATACTATAGGATTTCATTTCATCAATAGACACAGAAAGTAGTTTGCTACAAGTATCTGAGAAGTGATAGAGAAAAAATGCATAATGAGAATGAAATTTTCACATGAAATAATGAAATGTTTTTGAACAAGAGGTATAGTTACTACACAATATCAGGAATGTATTAAATGCTATTGAACAGTACAATTTAAAAAGGATGATTTTATGTTACATGAATTTAAATCAATGATTACAGCTATTTGTGACTTGAAGCCTGTGACATAACTTTTAGTGCAAAGGTAAGTCCTGCATATACAGAAAGGGATGATGCTGCAAGAAAGAACAGCAAGAAATCTGAAGTCTTTGGAAGCTCTTCAGTGCAGCTAATGGTGTGTTACAACAAATGACCTTGAACTGAAATTGGATATGAAGAAGCTGAATAGCAGGTAGATGAGTAAATTATCATGTATCACAATCAAAGAAAAGTTCTGGGGGAAAGAGAAATTGGTCCACTGAGAAAACACAGTTTGTCACTAAAGGTAGTCAGTGAGAAAGTCTTGAAGTCAGGATGACTGAATAAATTTAAGAGCAGGAGCATCTAACCTACAAACGCATTGTGCCAAGTACAATGCAGCTTGGTTGGGGAAAAGAAAGTTATTGATTCTCTGTACTGAGCACAAAGAGAGTGAAGAAATCAAATACTGTAAATGAAACTCAACAGGAATAGTTTAAATTCAGAAGTGATCATTAAAATTCATAAACCATTTAAATATTCATCAAAACCTAGCTGTGGCACTGGATAGCCTCCAAAATATATGACAACAAGGGATGAGACCAAAATGGCTTTAGAGGATGATCCCTGCTTTACTCTTGGTAGAATAAAATATAAACACATTGGTGCTACACTCAGGGGGTCCTGTAACTTGGTATAAGATGAGAACACTGGAGAAGATCAGAGTGCACTAGAAGGGACAGTGCAAAGATTCACACTTCATCAAACAAGTAATAGGTAGGCAGAAATATCTGGGGCCAGTGGTCTGGAACAGAAAAACTGACACCAAAAGCATGTTGTTATCATCTGGCTGATACCTTAGAGAAGGGAGAACTAGAGCAATTTCCCTATGGGAAAAAACATGGAGATTTCTCTAAATAGGATGAATAGATATATCATAATGTCCAGCAGTGTACTGGTCTACTAGACAGCAGTCCAGATATCTACCCACAGGATGCAAACACGCTAATTTAAAGGGATTTATACACTCCTGTGTTCATTATAGTACTATTTGCAATAGCGATGTTGCAGAAGCAACATAAATGCCTAAAGACAGATGAGTAGATTAAGCATATGTGGCATATATGTGTGTGGGCATGGGGGGGCACACGCATACACAGAAACAAACACATATACAATGGAATACTACCATGCAATAGAAAATATGAGATCTTTCCATTTGCAACAGCATGGATGAAACTGACAAGTGAAACTAGTCAGAAATTAAAGACATACCATATAATTCCATTTTATATAGCTTACAAACAAATGAAATAAAGTCAGAAAAAAAAAAACAAATCCTATAAATGAGTTTTCATAGTTGCCTAATAGAGCAAAGGGAGAAGGGGTCTGATGGAATATGGTGGAGGATATGGGTACCTTAATGTGCAACATTCATCTAAAGAGGTATACATCATATACAGTGTTGTAAAACAATGTTACTACAATGTTAAAAAATGAACTAAAAATTAAAAAAGAGAAATGCATGACAAAAACACAAAGAAATCTTGCCTCCAAGGATGAGAGCATTCTTAGCTGGCATCTGGTTTATAATTTAATAACTAAAATGCACAAATTAGGTACATGTTGTTGATCTTACCTACCTCTTAATTATATCTCTAATTAAATGTATTATAGAGTCATTATCCTTTTGTTGCATTTCATTAGGCAATCTCAAAGTTTTAGGTTCCCAAGCAGAACTTTAATATGCTAATAATCTAAAACCAAAGAGGATACTATGAAGGGAAAGCATGGAAAATTCTTTTAGTCCTGTTAGGCTATGATCTAGAAGCATGATCTGCTAATAACCTACATGTGAAATACACATGGTATTTGATGAAGATTCCCAAGTCACACTTCACAACTATCAGATTCAAAGTCTCTAGGTGGGACCTAAGACCTGAATTTCAATACACTTAACACATGACTCTTCAGCACACCAAATCTATGAACTGCCACTTCAGTTCTGTGATCTCCAAAGTATTAAAAGATTTTGGGTGTTTGTAATAATCCACTGGGATTCAAGCTTCTCAACTTTATACTTTTAACCTAAAAATAAGCATGAAAATGTGTATCATATTTCATATATGGGTCCCAGTTACCCACTGTGAAGTAACCTGAAGAAATCAAATTCTCCTCCGACTGTATGTGGTTTCATCCTGCCAGTCACTGATAGGCAGTCTCTGTGGGCAGTTACAACTACTTTCTGGAATGTCACCTGTAGTTATATTTGAAAAAGCAAAAATTATTAAATATCAGTTAAATATTGTTTATTTATTAAAAAAAAAAGTCTACAAAATCATTCACCGTTGCTGGATAATTCGCCTAACAAATATTATAACCAAGTGAAAATTTTAATGAGCCTCTTCATGGTAAACAAATTATCGATGGTTAAGAAACCAACTTGTTTTCAGAATAAAGTGGAGATTACAGCAGAGTAAAGGCGCTGTACTAACTCTTCCACATACTCACAGCCTAACTGAAGCAGAGAAAAAGCAGTATAGCATGAAGTAGAAACAGTAAACACTAGGAGTAATGTCTGGAGGGAGGCTCAGCGAGCAGTGGAAGTGGTCAAGCAAGTAGCCCATCCAGGTAGCACTGGTAGCCTGACAGGACCTGCCAGCAGCAGGTGGAACTGGCAAAGCCATTACACTATAACTGTCAGCTGACTCAGTATTTCAGAGCTCCACTGGGCCTCCATAGACACTGGACACAGAATGAACTCCAAGGCCATCGTGGAGAAGCCTCTCTTGCAGTAGCTCTCAGCAGAACTCAGAGAACCCTGGAGCTAAACCAGAAAGCACACTTGCCACAGTTGGCCTCCAGAGACATCGGCAGAGACCTCTAAGAATTCCAGGGCAGGCTTTGGAAGCAGACCCACTGGAAGTAGCCCTAAACAAACCTCGCATGCCCTAGGGCAGTACCTAAGATCCCTCCCTACCAACCTCAGCAAGCTCAGGAGAGGGCCCTCTCCTACAGTAGGCCTTCACAAATCTCAGTGAGCCCTGGGGCAGGTCCTAAAAGCAGCCTCACTGGCAGATGCATGGATTGAGCATATATGGTATATACACATAATGGAATACCACTCAGCCATTAAAAAAAAAAAAAAAGAACTTTTGTCATTTGCAATGACATGAATGAACCAGAGGGGATTGCACTAAGTGAAATCCGTCAGAAAGACAAATAACAAATGGTTTCACTCTTATGTGAACTACAAAGGAAAAAAAAAAAAAACAAAGGAACTGACAAAGCTAAACTACAACTAAATTAAAACTGCTGGAGGTGGAGGTATCATGATGAGCTATGACAACTGTTGAAAACAAGTGTTGGAATAAACTGACTTTAGGATTGTATTTTCACATAAAATGGATCACTAAATGTTAAACTAAAATCATAGGATTCATTTTGCATTTTAAATTTTTCAATCTTAAAATATTTCACTTTTTGTGCTATAATTTTCCATTGTCTGCACTTTTTAAATGTGCACATAAAACTTAAAAATGAAAGTAACAAGATTTAGAGATATGTACTTTAAAACATTTTGCTGCTAAGAGGTGCAATTTAAAAAAACATATAGAGAGTATTGTTTCAGATAGTGACATTTTAGTTGCAATAACTATGTTGTGTTATTGTATTAAAGATTATAGAGAAAGAAAAATTTCTCTTTCATACTTGGCAAAGTTTAATAGTGGTAAGAGTTCATCATGAATTCTAACATGCTTAATATATGTAATTTTCTCACACTAGCCTCTGGGATAGCTATGGCTGAAGAACCTACTCCCACAAAACACTGACTTATGTATTTCTGTTCTGTAGAGATAAGAGCTTATCAGTGCTTTAGTAGTCATATCTGTGGGAAATTCCTTTTCAAATCTATGGCTTCCAACAGTTTTGGGAAGAAACGGTCCATAAGCTGTCCAAATCCTTTTGATTTAGCTCAAAGTCTCAAGAATTGTTGAGACCAATTTAAGATTTTGTAATACCATGTTTTCAAACATCCAAGATACCCTTTGTTAGAAATATTTTGATTTTGTTCCTCCAAAAACAGCAATGTACATTTATACTTATCTTCTTTACAAATCCTGAACTTTAGTCACTTATACATTTGTTTTCTTCATAGAAGTATGCAGCACTCAGGAAGAGTTTTCGACCTATGTGTCTATTGAAAAGATTTTAATCAGAAAATGTGTGTGAAAAGGCATAATTCCAATAGGAAAGAATTCACAGTGAGAAGAAGAGCCTACCTCCTCCTACGTATTAGTGCAGGTGAAGTAGGATAATGACAGCCTTTACCTTATGCTGCAGATATGAACTTCAAGTCTCTTCTAGAATCTATAAAGGAGTTGATCGAATAAACACAGATTTGGGATTCATAAAACGGGTCATTTTGAGTTTACACTTTGCTTCTAACATATTTAATTGCAACTTCATTGCCTCTTCATATATAAAAGAGGGTTTAAAAAACTTAAATGAAAGGATTATGTGAATTCAGTACCCTGTGCATAAGATCAAAAGCACCTTTATGTTAATTAATTAACTAATTAATTAACTGACCTCTTTGTTCATCCTCTTTCTCCCCTTAAAAGCAAGTTATATTTAGTAAATGGCAATTTACCATCAAAAGTTAAACCAGTTTCAATGGTCCTAGAAATTTTACTAGTAAAAATCTGAATGATATCTGATCTTCTCTTTGCTTCATTTGTTGCTGCTCTGTTTTCAATAATGGGAGGAGACAATTGCTTTGGAAGTATTAAGCTTATATATGCTTCAGGATCTCCTAGACCATGTCCCCCTGGACCGCTCAACCTGCAGACATTAACAGTGAGATTTATTGAAGAAGATGAGGGTGATTTCAAAGAAATTCATAGAACAAAAGAGTAAGTTCACATTAATGGAATCTCCCACTCAACAAAGTAAGGAAGAAGATTGCCAGGGAAAAACTGAAAGAGGCACTAAATATCAAGAGTAAAACAAAGAGTATGTCCCCAGTCTCTCTATCATGTCCTTAGTTTATTCAGCAAGAGGCAATGACATCAATGTATAAGAGGAAGTAAAGTGGAAATCAGACAGGGCTTTGTCCCACTTACCACCAGAAATTCTAGAAAATTATCTTCTGCAATACAGAACAGTGTAGCAGAATGGAAAATGTAGAGAACATTTGGCTCAACCCATGAATTAAAAAACACAGAATGACAAGTTAGGTTAAAAGGTTGCAGCCTTCTATTCCTTGACTGCTATAAGTCCATTTAAAATCCAAAGATAAAAATCAAACTTAGAGGTTGAATCAAGACACATACCAATGAAAAAAAATCAAATATAGGAATGAATGTCATCAAGATATAACTGTCATTTTTATCTATGCAACTACCACAGGGGCTCCTAATTATATAAACTATTAATAGACCTAAAACAACATAATGACAATAGTACAATAATTATCAGAGACCTCAACAAACCACTGACAGATAGGGTCACATCATCTAGACAGAAAATTAACAAGAAAATAAAGATCTCAAAATGAAGTGTTGAACCAATAGATTTAATGATAATAGAGCTTTCCATCCCAAAAGAAAGAAATACAGTTTCCACTCAATTGCATGGTCTGAAGGATAGATTTATTTCCCAGAAAATATAAATGCTATCAGGCATATTTTTAGGTCACAGTGGTATCAAACCAGAAAAGAATCCCAGAATGAACCAAACCATGTGGTGACTAAACACAGTGTTTCTGAACAACTGCATCAGTGAAGAAATCAAAAAGTAACTGGATATTAATGAGATGGTGAAAAAAACTACATATCTTAGGAAATGCTCTAAAAGCAGTTCTTTTTATTTTTTTCAGTAGTTACTTTTTTATTTTTTAAAGAATACATGAAATGTTGAGATGGCAAGATTAGATATAGCTGTATTTTCACAGCAATTTTTCTCATTAATATTTTAGGAAAGATACCTAGCAGACTATCATTTTACTCTCAGTTGGAATATTAGAACAGCCAACAAACACAGGCCCATTTCCAGAAACAAAGCAAAATTTGACAACATTAATATTAATAATAATCCCTAATATATATTAAATACTATATGAAAAATATAATCTTATTAAAGTATATATGTGTATATATATGTATATCTATATAAATATATAATCTCTTTTGCTGCAATAACTGCAAAAATGAGGTTTTTAATTTAATTTATATATATATATTTATTTATATATTACATTAGTGTATACCCTGAGGTTTTCCCATTTCTCTAGCACCTGTTAACCATCCTATTCTCTTGTGCCCTCTGCTTCCCCCATTTTCTTCCCCCTCCTCATCTCTTGCTCCATTGTTCAACCCCGTTGTTTCTAATTTTTCTTATTTGTTTGTTTTTCCCCATATCCATCATATAAGTGAGACCATCCTGCATTTCTTTTTCTTTTTGGCTTATTTCTGCTAATATCAGTCCTTCTAGTTCCATTCATGTTGCTGCAAATGACATTCTAAAAGCAGTTCTAAAAGGGAATTTCATGGCAATCAAGTCCACATGAAAAAGGAAAATACACACACACACACACGAAAAATCTCAATCCTTAGTCTAATTGTCCAGCTAAAGAACCCAGTGACATTTTCTTTGATCTAGAAAATGAAGTCTTATATATGAAAGGTGGATCAATGTGTCAACATATTTTATCCCACAACTAAAAACATATCAAAAAGAAAAAATGGGAGCAAATTACATCTGGAAAATTGAATAGTATCTATGTTGCTTATCACAGTCCCAAAATGAATGAATTGAAAAGCTTAAAACAATAATTACAATGTCTGATGTGAATTCAGGACAAATGACCTACTAATTTTCTTTCAAAAGTACCTATCCAATTTTCCCATCCATTGTTAGGGTCCCAGCATCTCATTACAGTGCAATCAGTGTGATGAATGCAAAAATAAATAAATAAAATGAAGCAGGTTTTGCCTCACAGCAGATATTTGCATTACATCTGCGAGAATTTGCTGTTATTAAATTAGCTGCAGGAGAGCTTTTTTATTGCCTTCAAAATACAAGAGAAATATTCTTGCTACACAAATTTTCATTTTTAACAACCAAATATAGCCCTAAGAAAGGTCAGGCATATCTGTTTCTAGTATTACATGCATGCAAATTTTGATACAATGCAACCTTTAATTTTCAATTAAAAATGAGAGCAGTGCTTGCCCTACATTTTGGTTATTCAGATGTCCCCACAAATAAGAAAGATATTAAAACTGCATCATAGTGAAGTTTGTATAATAAAGAAAATGAGAACTCAGTAGGTTTAATGGCTTATCATTCAGTTTTTCTCTCTAGTTTATAGTCTATGTTAATATCCCCATTAACCAAAACATCAGCCAAGAGCCAAAAAGTAAGCCATGTGGAATAGTAAAAAAGCAAATGAACTTTGGAGTCAGATGGAACTGATTTTAAATCCCAGATAATCACTTGTTATCAAGGTGATTTTGAACAAGTTGCTTAGCCTCATCTGTAAAACAGATAATGATCCCTATTTCTTATGGTTGTACAGCTTAAATAAGAAGAAGTGAACAAAGTATATGAGCAGGCTTCTCCACATAAGTACTCAGTTGTTATTTCTATTAAGCTGCTTCATAAAGCTAAAATTCCATTCACAGGAGAACCATGGAGATAACAACCAAGGGTTTATTTATTCTTATACACATCTTTATATATCTCTAAATATCTTTCTTTATCTAATTCTCAGTACTAATTTGTTCATTCACTCATTCAGAAAATACCATTTTAAGCATTGCAGGTATAACAATAAATGAAGCAAAAAGGAATCTTTGCTCTCTTGCGCAATATAAAAGACACATAAGTAAATATACACTATGTTAAGCAGTAATGTGAGCTAACAGACAAAAACACAGGAGAAAGAGAAAGACTGCTTTAGTTGGGCATGAGGATCCCTTGCGACCTGTCTGAATTCCATTGAGTAAGCAATATTGGTGCAAAGACATGCTGGAGATGAAGAAAAAGTTATAAGGTGATCAGATTGTAGTTATACTGGTGAAAATGCAGCCATGATGATTTAACAGATTAAACAGAGGTTGAAAGAGAAAAAAATCAAAAATTACTATCAGAACTTTTATTTTAACCACTGCAAGATTGTCGGTGCAGTTTACGTGGGAAGAGTAGAAGAGCCATAGATCCAGGAAGTTCTAGGGAGTTCAGTTTGGAGCACATTAAGTTTCAGATAGCTATCAGACATGGAAATAAGAATGTCAAGTAGTCAATTAAATACATAATTCTGGAATTCATAGAAAAGACCATCTTGGAAAAAAATTTGGTAGTCATTAGGCCATTATCAACATATAATCATGAGACTCATTAAGATCTTTAAGGTTCATTAAAAGACAGCCAAAGCCTGAGTTTCCTCTATAATTTAAAAATCAGAGGAATAAGGAAAAGACAGTGAGATGACTAATTATTAAAAAATAAGAGAAAAAGACAGAAGCAGAACTTGTCCAGAAAGTCAAGCGAGATAAAGCACATCAAAGAGAAAGAGGACACCAGTGGTGATGAATGCTTTTGTTTTCACATAATAAGAGAACTGAGAAGTGTCCATTGGATTTAACAAGTTGAAAGTCATCAGTGTTCTTGGTTCTTGTAGTGGTAGAGACAAAAATGCTGACTGGAATTAGTCAAGAGAAATCCAGGTGGCTAAAATAAAGAATGTTTGAGGTACTTTACTACCAATGTACAGAGAAAAATTGGTGATAACAGAAAGTTAAATAAGAAATAATGTAGGCTGCTCTTTGTTTTACTGAGATAACACTAGTTTACAACATTGGGTAAATTGTAGGAGTAGACCTTCATACCTCTTCAAATGTATGATACTGCATCTGCTACTAAAATGCTGATAATCCTAAAACAGCATCCAGTCAAATCCTTCTTCTCTTTCCCTGTGGTAACCACCATTTTGTAGTCAGAATCTGAGGGTTTTTTTTTTTATTGTTTTATCATTTATTTCTTTTTTATTCCACAGATGAGCAAAACCATTCATAATTTATTGTTGCTGTTAAGATAGCATATTATGTAATTCTGGCCTAATACGTGAAGAAACTTAATAAGAGAAAGAGAGGATAACTGAGCAATAACTTTGAAGAATAAATTAAATGGATGAAATCTGGCCAAAGTAGATGAATAAGAAATGGGAAGGCAGTATATATTGCTGCTAAATTCCATGATAGATATAGACTATGTGTATACACACACACACACACACACATACATAACTCACATATATATGAAACAGTGAAACACAGTTGTTTTGTTTCTAATTTCACAGTAATACAGAAAACAAGATCATTAGCTATAAGTGAAGTGAGTGGAAATAAGATATGAAATAATAGTCTAGGAGAGTAAGAGTAAAATGAACTTGGGAAGGTAATGAAGAATCTGGCAGTATTGAGACCCAAAGAAGTCAAGCATTAACAAATTAAACATAAAATCATGATTGGATAAAATATGGTATGCAAATATAGTCTTTAAAAGGAACAAAAATGTTTTAAGTGAGGTAACATTGGCTTACATCATTGTTTATAATTTAGCAGTATACGATCACACCCTTCAGTTGAATGTTACTAACAACTACTACCGAGGCACTCGTAGTCCTCTATCATAGCCCACTGTGCTCCTTCTCCACTTTGTTCACCCTCTTCCTCCACTTTGATAATCTTATTTCTACAGCTAGATTTCTATAGTTTGTTTTTGGTTTCATTTCACCTGACTTTCTGATTTATTTCTCTGTATTTCACATGTAAATGAAACCATCTTTCTAATTCTGAATTACTTCTTTTAGTATAATCCCCCCCTCCAGTTCCATTAATATTGTCACAAAAGTCAAGAGTCTATGCTTTATAGCTGAATAGTATTCCATTGTATATATAGACAACATGTTCTGAACCATCCATGTCTCCTTGGGCACTAAGGCTGCTTCCATAGCTTGCCTACTGTAAATAGTGCTGCAATGAACATAGAGGTGCTATACTCCTTCAAATTAATGTGCTGCAGGAATTGCTGGATCATATTGTATATCAGCTTTTAATGTTTTAAGGAACCTGCATATTATTTTCTATAAGGGCTGAACAAGTCTAGTTTCCAACCAATAGTGCATGAGAATTCTAAAAATGAAAGAAATTCTGATACATGCTACAATTATGTTAAGCCTTGAACACATTATGCTAAGAAAAATAGTCACAAAATAACAAATACCATATGATTCCACTTACATGAGGTACTTAGTCAAATTTATAGAGACAAAAAAACCATCAACAGATGGTTTCCAGGGGTTGGGGATATGGGGAATGAAGAGTAATTATTTAATGGATATAGAGTTCCAGTTTGAGTAATGAAAACATCTGGAGGTCGATGGTAATGATGTTTGCACAACAATGAGAATGTACTTAATGCCAATAAAGTGGAGACTTATAATGGAGACCATATACATAATCACAGTAAAATTACTAGTTTGCCAAGATTCTCTTAGATCAACTGTCTAAGAGTCATTCTGTAAAGAGCAACAACCTCTCCTTTCCCTCTCTACCATTTGCTCAGCAGTTTATGCAGTAACCATGCAGGAGTGAATCTTTATCCATGTACCCAGATCTATAATGCATGCTGAAGCTCTACCACCTGAAACATCCTGACCAGTGGCCAGATGCTCATAACAATACCATTGGGAAATGAGGTGACTCCATCAATACCTTCTTCAGTGTGATGGGGCTCTCCCAGAGAATGACCTACTATAAGCTAAATTTACCTTTGTTCACTGGTGAGGGTGAGGGTATAGAGAACGGAGTTTTCAAAGTCCTGTGAAGCCATGATTGCTCTTGAGGAAGATTATACAGAAGTTGATCTGAATTTTGCTGTAAGAGGGTAAGGAATAAAGAATACTAAAGTTGAAATGTCACAAAGGTACTGCTTTTACAGGGAAACAACCTATTTTAAACATCGAGAGGCTGTGGCTTGATCAGTTGATTTATATGTAGACATGTATATTTTCATATACAGTAAATACACATATATATAGTTACTTATGCACTTTATTTTATTTTGCAGATCTTTTATTTATTTTTAATTTATTTTATTGATTGCACACATATATATTTATATTTTTACATTGTTATAAACCATGAGGTTCCCGCACTACTTGTCACCCGTGAACAGTCATCAGTCTCTTTTGCTCATTCCTCCTTCAGTTTCATCATTCCTCCTCATCCCTTGCTTTATGCTTCAGTTCTGTCAGTTTGTTAGTTTAAACTTTTCTTATCCTTTTGTTTACTTGTTTTCCCTATATCCCATAAGTAGGTGAGATCATTCGGAATTTCTCTTAACATGATTCTTTATTACAGAGCTGACTGTCCATTTTTATGATGGATTTAAATAAATTATTCCCTGTCTCCTCTTTTTAGTAATTTTTCAAGTGAAAAACAAAATTAATTCAGGCACCATGGAGGAGTATTTCTTCAGGTATGCAAACATAGAACAGAAGAAGAGTTGGATTTAAACATTGTGCTTTGATTTTCAAGATCAAGAAGTAACTGTTATGTAAGACAAAAGAAAGAATTAATTAAGGACACAGAGGGTATTATACACATTAAAAACTCTGATGGAAATGTATTTGGTAGAATTGAGAGATATTTGAGAATATAAGCTGAAAAAAATAGGTGTTATTCAAAAAGAGGGACTTGAAATTGAGATTACAGAGGTCTTAAGTTATGTGTACTTGCAGAGTCCAAAAATATGGCCATAAGAATAATTTAGATTTTACTGAGGCTAAAAAACATTACAGAAGAGAAGGTCAAGGAATCAAGTAGTCAGGGTATTGCAAGGGTCTTCTTTTCAGAGACTAAAATCAGGAACTATAATACTGTCACTGTAAAGAATAACAGACAAGCTAAAGTATTCAGATAATAAAAGATATTGACATGCGAGTGAGTCAGATGGTGAATTATAGACTAGGGGTTCTTTTGAGATAAGGAGTTCCTAACAATCACTGAGTAGAGTAACATGGGTAAGAAAACAGTCCCTTAAATGTGTGTGGGGGGGGGGGAGTCCTGCTCTCTATTCATTTAGTAACTGCCTCCACCTTTGTCTGAGCTCCTTCCTAATCTGATGAATGATAGGGATGCTTTTTTTCTCTTTTTAGTCTGAACTAATACTCTCTCAATCCCAGAAAAGCTTACATCCTTCATTGAACATGACTTTCTAAGGGCATGTTTGGTAGAGGCTTAGGAAATAGGACATGAGTGAAAGAGGGGGCCAAAAAAAGAACATAGCCTGCACAAAGAGGATTAAAGTTTTGAAATGAGTGATGACCTAGAAAACATTGGGTTTTTAGTCCTATCACAAGATACTATGCAGGGGAAAGTTCTCTGAATGTGCAATGGGACAGAAGAGATAGTGGTACAAGACAGAGAGAGGAGCAACCCCAGAAAACCCCAAACCTGTTCTGTTCTAAATAGGTTCTGCCATCTGCCACATCGAGAAAAATACACTTCCAGAACCTTCAATAGAAAAGAACTGTAATACAGTTTGTCTACAATGAAGAGAAGAAAAAGAATATAATTAAAATATTTGCTCCATGAATCATCCAAAGTTACTCATGCCCTTCTGGGTAAATGCCCAGCCAATGGGGTTGGCCCAAAGTAGAATCACTGAGGTTCAAAGTTTGCCACAATTCTATGACTTCTTTTGGTGGGGACACATAGGAAAAGGCAAGTCTGGAGGGAAAAGAGCAAAATCAAGACCAAGTCAAGAAAAGGCTGCCATTGTCAATCTCCCCATAGGTCTCTCACCCACATCTGTCTCTTTTAAATTTCTCTTCCCATGCCCTCCAAGCCCCTGGTACAAGGCCAAGGTCAAGAAGCAATGCCTCTCTTCACATGTTTCTCTGTTGCATGGGCCTCCTACAGATCTGCTTCTTGATCTCCTTCCTTCCTTTTCCCTCCTTCTCCAGCTTCCCTTCCTTACCCATGTCAACACTTGAGGTGGGACGGGAAACCTGGACCTCCCCTTTCTCTAGGGATTGTTCGTTCCTTTAAGAGGTCTATCTAGCCGACTTTGTATCCCAGCATACCTCCATAGTCTCTGCCAACAGAGGCCTACAGAGAAGTTGGCTTATTTGAAACTGATTTCTCCTTTCTTGACTTCTAGAGAAGCACAAATGAAAAGATGAAGCAGCTAATATTGGTAGGGTCAAGCAGTGAAAAGAAATGAAAGCAAAGGAGAAATAAAAATTATAAAAATATTCAAGTTCTAAAATATATAAAAATTTGGAAAGATTTGATATAAACGCAAATAATCAGATACACAGCATATTCCCTGAACTCATTGTAGCATTCTAGCAGAGTGTAACTAATATTCATAATGATGTCTCTGAACTACCAATAAAGTGGAAAATTATGGTGAGCTTGCTCTTTACAAGGCAATAAGGTGAGTCAGAATATTTATATTTGCTTCTATTCACAACAAATAATCTCTCACTAGTTTATCATAGTAAATATATCTTCTGATGATTTTCATTAAGAAGTATTCTTAAGCATTGAGAGAGGCTTTAAAATTTGACTTTCAATTATACAGAAAAACTGGGGTCTGTAAACAGGTACCCCAAAGGTTGTTCATGAGTTAACTGAAATATGTCATGGGCATATATTTCTCAATAGGTGGAAATAGGACAGGGTCCTTTGGCCAGCACCATTCTTCAAAGAAATATTCTGAGTAGTCAGACACAAACATTTAATAACTACTAGTTCTGTGATATTAGCACAGATGTATAACTGAAAACCATCTTTACATATTTTTATGCAGTTTATTTACTGTTTTCATGTCTATTCTACCATTTCATTCTCATAAATACCCTGTATGGAGATGGAACCTCACTTTACAGCAACAGTTTTGGGAAATTTGATTCACTTACTACAGAAAAGTGTGGAGGTTCCGCAAAAAAAAAATTAAAAATAGCAATACCATATGGTGCAGCTATTTCACCTGTGGGCATTAATCTGAATAATATTAAAACACTAATTTGAAAATACCAGTTGATCTCCATGTTCACTGTATCATAATACATAGCTCATAATGATGAGTGACTGGATATGCTACATATGTTGTATAGATACACAATGGAATACATGCCAACAATAAGAGATGAGATTTTGCCATTTGCAACAACATAGATAAAACTTGGGGGGTAAAGCTAAGTGAAATAAACCAAAAGAGAGAGACAAACACCACACATATTCACTCATGTACACTATGGAAAAACAAAGCAAGTTTACAAAAACATAAAACTTAAATCAACCATGTTGTGGGTATGTCCCAGAAATTCTATTTTAATTTTCACTGTTCTCATTCTTTGTTACTTTAGTCATCTGAGAAACATATTGCTTGTTTAAAGGAAAATTGGATCTCCATTTAACTAAAAGATTCCTACAAATTATAAGCACATCCCCCATATTCCTTAAAAGAATAACTTCCCAGATCACTTAAATCAAGTACATTGATCTCTTTAAAATTCAAATTTAAAGGCATAAAAATATGATAGTGTTTATTAATGTGCATGGAGAAGTGGAGTTGTAATATAAGTTTTGCACTTGAATATGCATTCAATATGATATCATTTATTCCTTTATTTGACCAACAGAGTAAGCAGTTACCACATGCTACATGCCCTCATGTGGTTTGTAGTCTAGCAAGGAGAAATAACAATGTGAAGCACTGTGCCACAAAATTTATAGGGGGTACAGTGAGAAATTTTTCAAATTTCAAAATTAAAATGGAAAATTTTATACTATATTCCAGAAGGCAAATTTTGATCTGGATCTCGAGAAAGGGTTACCTATTTGCTCTGTAAAATAAGAGAATGAAAATCTATTGAACAAGGTTTTTTTACAATAAAAGTACAGGTGACAAGCCAAAAAAAAAATGTGGGGTATAATTCACAGAGAACTAGGCAAACAGAGCAAAATCCAGAGAAAGACCATGAAAAATCCTTTGTTCCATAAAAATGAAATTGAACTTTATCCTCTCAGCAAAATCCTCATTGATCAGGGCAGACTGTTACAATAACTTAATTTCAGTAACTATAGTACAATGTTAATATTGTAATTTATCCAAATAACAATGATATGTGAGTAGGTGATAGGATGTTTGCCATGGTAATCAAAAATAAATATCAGGTCTTACTCATTGTCTTTTTTTTTCCCTTACTTTGTGATTTGAATTTTTCAATGATATAAGATAATTAAATAGTTCCACTTTTGTTAAGTACACAAAGTCTAATCAGAACTGAAAGATTTATTCTGCAACTGTTGTGAACACTGTATACACTGTATACTATTGAGCATATATTAACCTCAGGCTCTGTGCTACTTGTTTTGTATGTACATAATTTCATTCTCAAAATACTTGTATTAGGTAATGTTATTTCCCCATGTTTCAAATAAAGCCAAACACTCCAAAGGAATAGTATCTTACCCAGTGTCACATACCTCATGAATGACAAGTTGAAGCTTGAACAAAATTCTCAGATAGAAAAGACCACCTTTATAAGCATTCAGCTGACTCCAGGAATACAAGCAAGTATCATTTCTTCCCTCAACAAGCATATGACTCAGTGAAATAACCAGCTACAAAACAGAAATGCACACTAGAGTCACATTGGTCAAACGCATGCCTCAAGCCACATCCATCAAGGAATGCATTCTATAAGTCAGGACCTGGAAATGATGAAAATTAGACTGCTCCAAACTGCAAGAAGAGAGAACAAAGCATTATGTCCCTGTGAAAAGCCACAACTAGCACGATGGGGGCAGCAGGTCCAATGCATGGCATGCATCAGAGCCATTCCATAGGATGTACATTGTCCATCTACTGTTAGAGCCACTTGATTTGAACCTTTATCAATACTCTTTCTGGCACCAATTTAGTGAAAAGATAACATATTAAAGGCACAGTTCCATCATTTGCACAAATCACTAAGATATCCCAAATATGATCTTCAAGGAAAATAGCCATCTGTCAAATACCACAACAAAAGTATATGGTTTCTAAGAGGCCCAACTTATGTTGGTGTGCAGCACACTGACAATGCAGACCTCACTTTAGGACTATAAACACATGTTTTTCTTTAATACTTCCAGGTTTTGGGACATTTGTGGTCAGGAACTTCAAGCCCATGTATATGAAAGGACAGCTAAGGGAACCAAGTTATTTCTAACTCTATGGGAGAAAATTATAAAGTCTTTTAACCCACCAGAAAAAAGATTTTCAGAATTTTAATTTTAAGAAGTATGGAATACCACCAAATATTTTAACTCTAGCAAAAGAGCCACATTAAACTAGAACACCCATTAATGGAAATAAGTAAAAGTCAACAAAATTGTCTCAGTTTTAGTTATTGGGATGGAAAATATGAGCCAGCAGTATTGACTTCTAAGACTATCAAATTTTAAGTCTTAAACTAATCTTTAATAACCCTTCAAACTACGTAGTTTAGCCTCACAAAAACAGGTGCTATCGTACGCAATTCAACTCCCTCCACTCAACACCACCTCCAAAATGTGTATGAATCCCATATGAAGATTGCTATTTGGGACCACGTTTTCCCCCTCTCCAACATGACTATTGCTTAAGCAAATGAAAGAGGACTTTAGCAAAAACAGGTTCCATAAGTGCGTGAGAGGAGGTCACTTAACACTGTCTCTGATATTAGAATCAACTGTGGAGACACAAAGTGGTTTTCCCCCTCACACGCTGACCCACACAGCCATAGTTCTAATTCCTCCGTTTTGTTTTATTTTTGAAATTTCTGATATCAGCATCTCTCCTGTGCACCTGTGCAAGTGTTTATATGCACATATCTTTACAAACCAGCAGAGACTGTTTTCCTCCCAGGATTGCCCACCTATGACTATGCAAGGAAAAACCCATTCCTTTCAGGGCAACTCGTTTTGTTGCTTGCGTCTGCCCAGATATCCTTTACTTTATTTTCCCTACCTTTCAGATTTCTACAGCTAAGAGTTCTTTGTAAGAAGTCAAACTTCAGCATCTATCACTTACTCTGTTTAGTTTCACCAATCTCAAGAAATGTACCTTGACCTGAACTAATCAGGCTTTGTAAACAGGTAGATAATAAGAGTTAAAAAGGAAGCAACTTGATATACAATCTTATCAGTCAGTGACCCGACAAGAAACAAATGGCATCATCAATTTAGATAAGTGAAAGAGAATTTGATAAAGGCTGAGGGGTAGGAAAATCATATGGGATAAATATTGCAGAACTCATTATCTCTGAACTTATTTCACTTCCCAAAAGGAATTGTAAGTGAGCTGCAGCAAGCCTCCACCAATGTGTAATCCAGCTGCTTCTGTTTAGTGAGACACATATAAAACCAGTTAATTCTGTGGGAATTAGCCCACTGCTATACTGTTCTCATCAGATGAGCCCTGATTTTTAGCCAAAGCAATGGCTGAGGCATTCTACAAATGTACTAACAGTGCAAGTAGAAGCACACTGGGTAAAAAATATAAATCTATGTCCAAATTATTAAGGATAAAACATTGCCCATCCATAATGAAAGGGATCTGGTTTAATTGACCTTCCCACTAGTTGATTAACTTGTAGCCCCAAGAATGGTCCAGGATGAATATGCAGCAATAGTATTTGTTTCATTCAATGAGAGAAAGCATCATCTAGTTCACACTCTTGCATCAATATGTGAGGCACTATATATGATTACAAAATCTTATTTTTTTAGGATAAAGCTCTTTTTTTAGACAAAGGGGACATTTTTGCCTTTTCCAGCATAAGAAGTTTGATGGGCTGGGATGCTTAAACTGCCAACATTGTCTATATGAACCCAAAAGATACTTTTCCATGTTTTAGTGTCCCAAGAGATTTCCTTTCTTGTTTTTCCTTTCTTGTTTCTTACCATAATATATCTAGCAAAGCTGAGCACTTATTTGGAGTTGAAATACTGGAACTTTACAGCTAGGTCCTTTTCTTTATGTTCAGATGCCTCTGGTCTGCCATAGTTGGAATCAAGGTACACATAAATGGCCTTGAAATTGATTTTTCTATGGATATTCTAATATCAATTCTCCATTTTCCTATATATATATATATATATATGAAAATTCATTCTCCCTCTCCCTCTCCTCACCTTGTCACACCCTAACTTCTAGGATCAATATTTTAATCAAATCAAATTATATTCAGTTGATCTCTCAATGCCATGCCCTCCTCCTACCCCTAGTCACATGTTATTACTGTTGATGCTGAAATCATTTTGTTACTACCTGCCAATAATTAACCATATCCCATACTCCCTTGTAAGAAGTTTCTCAAATTATGTAATTCATTCCCAGTCCCTTTCCTATCCTTGTTTCCAATTACTGTAGACATGCAATAATGAAGTCCCAAATCTATTCTGAAGAGGATTTCATAAATGGATCTGTTCACAAAGCTGTGAACAGTGTGTAAAGAAGTTAATGAAATATTCTGGTACTTGTAAAGCAATATTAAAATCTCTAGACGTGAAACAATACGGAACAAGCATATTGCCTGCCAAAAGTGAGAGACACAGGAAGGGGGCAAGTGGCCCCACCATCTTAACCCAAACAAAAGCCAGAAAATATGAAACGCCATCAATATATTCCATCCAGTTTAGACTCTTGGAGCACAATTCATGATATAGACAGATAGATAAAATATCTGAATGGTCTAAAGCAAGACCTTGCATTAGCACTGAAATTGCCCATTCACAAATGAATGTAATCACATGTTCAGACCAAACAATACACAAAATATTATCCCAGCTACTCTTCTCTCTAGGAACATCTCCTACACACTTGCTGATTTATAAGATGTAAGTCAAATTATGTATTCAAGAGCATGTGCTTTATCATTAAATTATTTGCTATGACTACAAATAAGAATAAAGCTCCTGTCAGTCGAAAAATATAATGGTAAATAAAGCAATTTCATTCAGAATTATTTTTCTTCTTCTAGATAAATGGATAAGAACAAAAAGGATTAGATATTTTTCTATCTCCATGTTTATATTTCCATAATAACTTACATTTTCCCAATGTTTCCTTATTTTTCTTTTGAATAGTTTCATTTTTATTCTAACCACTTAAAGATATCTTTCTTCACAATAAACATGGTACCTTTGTTTTCAGTAAATAAAATTCACTTCCTTTTTTGTCAAGAATATGTACATAATTTTGACCCTGCTTATAAAGGAATGAATTCAATGCTAATACACAGAAGAATAAATAAACATTATGAAAGGATAGATGGCAACTCAAGGTGAGATGATTCTAAAATATTCTTAAAGTCTCTGCTTAAAGAGCAATAACATTTGTTATTCCTTAAATGAAATATCCAGAAGATGACAAATAAATTACTTCTCAAAGGAAATGTTATTCTGACTTAAACTAAGTGTATAAGTAATCTGAATTAGTATCCTGAATTTTGAATGTTCATTGGAAACCCATGATGTGCCAGGTATTATAAGAAAAGATGATAATCTAGAGAAATTTGTAATCAGATAATTATAAACCCATGTAAATAGAGACCAGTCCATTACCTCTAGCCCTGGTCTTTTCATGTCTCTAGCCCATTCCAACAAACTGGTTTTCAAAATTCCATCTTTCCCTGTGATATGTTCTTTTTTTCCTTCCAAATTATGCTTCATCAAAAGTTCAACTCCAACCCCATAAGATAGAGACTGCCAACTGACCAACTAATTACTTCTTAACCTTTCTCCTGGAAATGTTAACTCCCATATTTCTATGTCTCATTTGCTGCCAGTTGGGGTTTTAAGAATGACTACTAGCCCATAAAATGTAGACAAAATGGAATTAGTAGTATCTATAAAAAGTTCAGGGCACTGCTTCATGCTCTTTGCTGCTACCAGGACACTAGCTAAACCCAGATCAACTTCAGAAGTCATGAATTCAAATCTCAACTTCTGCTGATGCCTTGAAAGCAGACTTTCTCCTGCCAACCAAAAGTCTGAGCAGAGTTGGAGGAAATGTGAACCAAGTCCTTGGGTTGGTTCAGCACAGGGAGTTGGAGCATGAAAACTTGTGAGGGAAGTTTTACCACCAAGTATGGTAAAATAGGATCAGACTCAGACAGGATGAGAATTCTTTCCTTTTAAAGGGTATCCTGGCACAACTGGGACAGGTGAAAGTGTCCACACAGGTGAAAGTGTCCACACAAGTGCTCAGAATGGCTAGGCTATCTGATTCCAAGTAAGGAGAAGAGAACATTTTCACAAGAAGGTAAGAAATTGGGAATATGCAAGAGGATCAGTCTTAAAAGTGAAAGAATCACTCATGAGCTACATTTTTTAAAAAGTAAAATGAATAAACTAAGTAAAAAAATAATAAACACTTTAACACCAAATTAATGGTTATGAGAAGGGAAGGAGTGTCTTTAAATCATGTAAGCAGGGTCAATTGCATAGTAAAAGACAGAAGTGAACATCAGTGAACTTAACATAGTATATGCACATATCGATTTATTATGATACATACCTGACCATTAATATAATCGTTAATTTAATATTTTTTTAATGAAAGAAACCATTCCCTCAGAAAAAAAAGTTAGGAAAAAACAGAATGGATCTGTGATGTTAGTTGCAATGAAAGTATTACGGAAATTTTCAATACCTTTAGATATATAAATATTGATGTATATGTTTGTATCCATGTCCCCTGAGAGAATCTGGACACAATGACACTGCGAAAGCAATGAATACATCTGGAATCCAGCTCTTAACTCTTAAATACTAATCCCCATAAAATGAAATTGGGGAACCTCATAAAATGACTTATCCTAAGATGAACAACGAAAGGTCATGATATTTGGATCTTCAGGTATCAGAAAATATGTGGGTAGATTTGTAATAATAGGGACACCACTAAGACACAGAAACCAACTTTCCAGGGACCCTGATTGGCCAGTCAATTTGAATATCAAAATTATAAATGGTATTAGTGAATTATAACTCCTTGAATAAAAGAGTCCGTACAGCTATAAACAGAAATTGAAATTTTCATGAAAAGCAAACTATTTAAATAGTTTGAAAACACCTCCCCATAAAATATTAAGTGATTGCAGAAGGGTAAAGATAAATTCACAGTGGAGAAACAGACAAACAGCACCTGAATCAAATGACAAATGAGAATCATCATTCATGGAACAAGTCAAAGTCATGAATTTTCTGCTAGGATGCAGCAAGAACACAAAACACTTTTGTGATATTCTTGTGAAAGATGTATAACATGAATCTAATCATCAAAAGATAGTAATCAAACACAAATTGAAGGGCATCCTAAATAAGTCACCAGTAATACTAAAGAAAAACAAGGTTTGAAAAGTAGGAAAGGACAGAGAAATTGCTCCAGATCAAAGGAAACTAAAGCAGCATGAAAACTTTATAAAAAATTAAATATTAGCTTGAGATTTGCACTCCATGTATGAGTAAAATAGTCCAGTATAAACAAATCAGACAAAACACAACAAAAATAAAGAGAAATGTGATCACCACAGGGAGAAGAGGGTGGGAGAAATGAATAGAAGGGACCAATTTGGTAGTGGTGAATGGCACTAGAATTTTGGTGGGGTTTGTATACATATACACATATCCAGGTATGAAGCTGTACTCCCTGAAACTTATACAATATTGTAAATCAATGGTATATTAGTAAATAAATATTTTTAAAGCAACATGAAAATTAGAGAGAATGAATCATTCTGAAATAGATTTTTATGTTGATTTTACGAAAGACACTAGGAATATTTGGCAAAACTTGAGTGAAGTCTGAGAGTAAATTATCGTCGTGATATTTACTTGCTCGTTTTAGTGGTGATTTGTACTAATACTTACGTAGAAGGTTGTAGGAAACACATAATAGTCTTAGTGGATGGCTGGTCTTTATATCATCAGTAAATTTTCAAACACACAGAAAAAATTTTTCTTTACTACCAAGTTTTTAATAAGGTTAAGATCTGTTTTGAAAAGATTTTAATAAAGAAAATGGAAATCATTTTGCAAATACAATTAAATGAATGTAGACATCAAACATTGATAGTTAAAACTATAAAGTAATTTTGTGAATACAGTATCATAGCTTAAAATTCCTTCTCATCTTCTTTATCATGAAGTAAAGTTTAGACTGATTCCACCTGAACCAAAAGACCAATCTGTGTCATTAAATGCAAGTCAAAAAAGGAAAATATGCTTCAAGGTGTGATACAATAAGGATTCAGTAGCTATTGTATATTTTTTCCTCAAAATTTGCATCTGAGTCTCATACTGCCTCCAAATCTGTCTAATGAATAGTGAACATGAAACAATAGAGCAGTCACCATAAAGAATTAATCAGTCAAATCCAGAAGATACTGGATAAATGCCCTGGTTTCTTCAAAATCAATTACCTAACATAGAAAACATCTATTAAGGAACACATCATCAAGATAAGACTTTAGAGACATAATAATGAAATATCACTATGTACCTCACTTGATCCTCATTTGAATATGCTGACAGCAAAATGACATCATTAAATAATCAGATAGGCTTAAGGGCTAGACAAAAATGATACAAGCTAATAATCATTAAATTTTTAAGAAGTGATTACTTCATAATATTCCTGTTTTTCATTTCTTTTTAAGATGAGAAATATACATCAGTATATTTATGTATCATATGCTAAAATGTTTCATTTTTGCTTTAAGTAGACCAGGTAAATAGTGGCAAAACATTTGGTAGATGTTGATAATTTGTGAAGCACAGCTTCATTATCTGATTCTTTTGCGTATATGTTTTTGTTTATATGTTCATTTGTAAAAATTAAATATATGAAAAATAAGTCTTGTCCTAATTTTTAAAAGATTTTGAATATTTTTACCTTCCTTTTACAATATAGGGAATCAAAGATTTACAAAGAAACTTGAAAAGAAGAAAAGACAGAAGGAACTCCTTTTTTTAATGGTTCAAAATGTTGACTTGTTTTAAATGTTTCAAAATCTTCAGTGATATAGACTTTGTGAAGTTTCATGGCATAAATAGAAAGGTAAACTGGAGAAGACAAATACTCATATGCATACATATTGTCACTGACAAAATTTTACTATTTAACGCCAGAAAGAGTCATTGTAACTGGTGTCTTGCAAATGGAAAATGACTAGAAGAGCAAGATTAAAATGGGATATACTTTAGACCCAACATAAATCCAGATTCTGCTTGGGAAATGATAAAGTGAGTCATCATAACCATAAATCACACTAGCTAATTTTTCAGGTGGATTCTTGATCCTCCACAAAATGCTGCAGTCCCCAACTTCAGAAGTTCTAAGTAGCCTCTTAGAAGATGAAAGAGATCTTTACACTCCTCAGAACAGAGTAATTCAATCATAATGATGTTAAATTGTCTTGAGGATATGCACAGTCCTTCCACAAGTTCAGATTTTGGAACAGACAACCCCATATATTGGGGCATTGACTTTCGCAAACTAATCAGTGATTAAGGGATCTGGAATCATAGGACTAAATGGTTTATATTCTAAAGAACCACCATGTCCTATTATTATGGAGGATAAACTATAAGAAAGAAATCAATGAAATATTCAGAAATGTGTTTCACTGGAAAATAAAATTACTCAATAAACCCAAAATCTCTCTTAGGTTTCAGTAAGTAACAGATTTTACTCCAGTCACAGCACTCTTCTTTACAATGGGTCTTTCAGAATATTTTAAAGACAATAGGCATCCAATGCTGGTTTGATAAATGAAAGCGAGAAGGCAAATCAACAGGCACAGAAGCAACATGAGAGACTGCTTAAACTATGTGTTTCCAATTTAAAAACAGCAATACAAAAATCCCCCATTGAATACTTTCACCAACAATTGACGGTACCATTAAACCCAAAACAGAATCTGTATATAAAAGAGTTTAACATAGCTTACTCCAAACTATTCAACTGTTACTGTTTACCAGAAAAGCAAGCAACTGCAAATTAAAAGCTCAACTTCCCAAAAGCATTTTTGTAAGACCTTTTCTGTCTTTTCCCTTAAATGACTGAGTGGGGGAATAAAGGTAATCTCTGAAAGTGAGATAGACAGAGCAATTCAAAACAAATATAAAATGGATCAAGTTTCCTGCAGAGGAAAGAAACATTACAGAGATAGTACTATGTGCAGAATGAATCTTCTGGGCTTAATATTTCATATTAACTTTTTTCCTGCTGAAATTTATTTTAGAAGATTCAAGCTAAAACCTCCCTTTTGGATCCAGGTGTGTCCTCTACCTTTGACCCCAATAGGAGTTCTACACATATGAAAGCAGAAATTGGTTTTTTGCAGAAGATCGATAAAAGCTCTCTGGGAGAGAGGAAAATGCCTCCCAGAAACATTTCTGTCTTTACATCTCATAAAATGACCTCAGTATCTAGAAGAAAAAATATTCTCTCTATTTTCCCATCCACTTCTATTTTCCTGTATCACGGAGACTGCACATTGCTTATACCATGCAGCATATCATGACAGCTAGGAGAGGATTTATCACATTTGATACTTCTCAGTTTGGAGAGGTCTTGCTGCTGCTGTACAATTTCCCTTGCACGCATCTAAAGAATACAGAAATTGGACTCAAATATTCAATATGAGTAAATATTCCATTAAAGAACTTAGTAAATAATAGTCTGTCCTGTTTTCCTCATCTCCATCTTTTCCTTCTCATACAGTTTTCTTGTTCACATAGATACGAAGAAACTGAACATATATTTCCAAATTGTTTTCACTAAATTTAACTATTAGCACATGTTATGGACTAAAATCAGTTTTCTTATGCAAGTTGACACAAATTGATAATATATATGAAAATACATATTCATACTCAACTTCAGATAAATAGGATTTAGGAAAAACAACTTTAGAGTCTTCTTTCACATATTTTATTTTCCTGGAAAACAGTTAGATGAAAACAATGCTGCATGCTAACAAGACATGGCTTTCCATGAAATAAAATGTTTGAAGACTCTGGTGGTTAGAATTCAAATGTCTTGATGAATACAATATCAGAATGACACAGTTTCTATAAGTTAGTAACATTAAAATACATTTAAATTAGAAATCTTGATCACCTCCTTTATATTCATATTATCTATTAAGATTATTATAGCCTTGTTATCAATAAATAGTTCTCATATTTGTGCAGGTATATGTGTCTACAACTATAACACAAAGTCAAGTTTATTGCAACCTTAACAGTTTCCAGATAGAATTTGAAGACAAATATTTTTGAAGCCTTTTTAAAAATTTTACACTTCAGGATTCCCATTTAGGGACTTGTTAAGTCCAAAACTTACCTGGCTTAGTCTTCTATCTAGTGCTTTTTTCATACACTTACTATTTAAATCATGTATATTTATGCTCTCAAAATAGCAGCTATTAGCCACATGTGCCCCTTTCAATGTTCATTTTCAGTAATTGAAATTATAAAAAAATTTAAATTTCAGTTCCTCAGTGATACTTGCTTTATTTCATCTACTCAGATGTCACATGTGACTAGCTAGTATTATATCAGATAATGATATAAGTACCTGCACATCATCCCAGAAAGTTCTATTGAATATAGATTATCTTTATGCTTTAATTTTGTCTATACTATACACATCTGCATAAGTAAACTTAGTAAGTTTAAATTGTACATGTCCTTGGGTACCAACATAAACTCTGCAACTAAATCTTATATATCATTGAGAACTTCTATTTTAGTGCATATTGACTTCAAAAGCCTATAACTCTTATTTCAAGACCACTTGTTACCAGTACTCTCCTGTAATTTTTCTAAATTTTTGATTGTTTTTAATTATATCATTTATTATTCTTTAAAATTATTGAGGTAACTTTGAGGTTTACAACACTGTACATAATTCAGAGTAATAGGATCACACCTCCTCAGTTGTACATTACCACATCTACCAGAAAGGTAATCATATTCACTCCATAGAACACTGGATCATTCCATACTCTGCTCTCCACCGTCTCATTCCCTCTCTGATAACCCTAATTTTATAGACAGATTTCCAGAACTAGTTATTGAATTGGTTTTGATTGACACCTTATTTTGTGTTCCACATATAACTATGATATTTGTTGTTCTGTATCCCATTTGCTTTCAGTTCTATCCATGTTGCTGCAAATAGCAAGAATTTATATTATTATACATATGAATAGTATTGCACTGTATGTATATGGTATATCTTCTTAATCCACTGCTCTGTTGTTGAGCATTAAGGCTGCTTTTATAACTTGGCTATTGCCTAAAGTGCTACAATGAATATAGGAATGCATATTTCCCTTCTAGTTAGTGGGTTTTTTTTTTTAATTCTTTGAGTAGAGAACTAGGAAAGCAACTACTAGCTTATATAGCAGATATATGTGTAATATTTTTAATATTCACACACCCACAGTGTTCAAGTGATCCTTTTCCTCCACCTCCTCACCAACTCTTGCTCTTTATGGACATTTTGATGGGTTCCATTCTCACAGGTGTGAGATAGTATCTGATGGTGGTTTTGAGTTGCATTTTCTTCAATAAGTGATGAGCATTTTTCAAGTGCCCATTGGCCATCTGTATATCTTCTTTAGAGAGGTGGCTTTTTAGTTCTTCTACCCATTTTCTATTGGGTTGTTTTATTTTTGTTTAATTGTATGAACTTCTTAGTGATCTTTGATGTCAACCCTTTATCATATGTATGATGTGCAAATATTTTCCACCATTCTGTGGGGTGTTTTGTTTCAGTGGTAGGCTCTCACTCTAGAAGTTATTTTAGTTTGATACAGTTCTAATTATTTATATTATCTTTTGTTTTCCTTGGTATTGGAGGTGAATCAACAAAGACAGCAATGAAGACAGTGACAGTGCATTGACCATATTTTCTTTAGTATATTTATAGTTTCAAGTCTTGCATCCAAGTCTTTGATTCATTTTGAATTAATGACTCGGCTCCTGCCTCCAGTTTTAGATAAGTACCCTACAAGTGTAGATTTAGGCATATTTCTGGGCTCTCAGTTTTGCTTCATTAATCTGTATATCTATTTTTAACCCAGTACCAGTATTTATACATACATGCGTATGCATGTATATGCATGTACGCATATGTAGACACACATCTTGTTAACTATCTTCATCCACTCTCAGTATTCATTGAGAACCCTACATGGTAGGCACAGTCTGAATTCTAGGAGATAACATTCATTAGAACAGACAAAGGTAGAGCTTCTTCAAATCAGTGTCAATAAATCTGAGTTCTCTAGTACTTAGAGAAACCAAGGACACAATAAGTGAATGAAAGAGATATTTATTAAGCAGCTATAGAAGTTAAAACTTTAAAGAAATAAGTCAATATCAAAAATAAGAAAATTTTGACACGAAGAAAATCCAACGCCTTCACACTGTTGTAAATTAAATGTTGTGAATTAAATGTTAATTGGGGCATTTACTGTTTCATGACTGCATTTATAAAAGTATTCAATGCACTGCATCATTTTAGAAGTATTTTTATCAACATTGAGTTATTAAGAACAACCACATTCATTAAGTTCTAGATGGAGCTATTTCACAGAAGGAAAGGTATTATCCTAAAAAGTGAGGTATATTGGTTATAATAAAAGTCAAATAATTTTTTAAAATATTTTTAAAATAACATGACTTGTGTAAGGTAATTTAATTCTCTTTCATATAATAATCTCAGTAACAATTCCAATGGGCGCACTCAATGTAATTTGGGTAGCACAATCAATAAGAACCTACAGGGTTATAGACCCCCATTTTATTGTTTCTACCACTCTCCTAAGACATTATTTCATCTGTATGGAAGTATTTGGTTCACAAACACGTTCTGCTGTAAAGAGATGAGCAAGAAACTTCATTAAAGAAAGAATAAAGGAAACCCAGAATTTTTTATTTTTAAGAAAATGAGTCAGACATTGCCAAAGTACTCCTATTCCCATTCCATTGATAACTAGTTATATGGGCAACTCTTGATCAAAATAATTCTGAGAAATGTAGTCTCTAGAAAGATAGCTGTATATTCCCAAAGAGAAAGTAAAATGGAATGCTAGAGTCTGGGAGTAAAATTATGTTAGCTACTCCAAGGAGAAACTATTATTTTAAGTTATTATTCTAGTTGTCTGTAACACATAAAAAACTAAGCATTATCATTCAAAAAGTGCTGCTGTTGAAAAAAGCAGTCATGTTCTATATGGAATTCTCATTTTCATTTTCCAAAATTTACATGGAATAAGACTGATAAAAAGGAAAGCATATTAGCTGATAATAGGTTTTAACAAATACTGTTGAATTACTGTGTTAATATTTTATAAAATATCAGTAATGTATGAACTTTCCTCAAAGAGTAGGTAGCGTGAAAGAAGCCCAACAGAATGCAGCACATACAGAATTTTTAAGAACACAGTATGTTTTGTTTAAGCTCAGACAAAATCATAAAGTATGCAACCTATACCATTTCCCCTTTTACTGTATTTCAATATCAATATCTTCCTAATAACACCAGCAACTCTCTAATGATAACTACATCTGAAAATCCCTCACACCAGCCCAAGAAAAAGAAAAAATAATCAGAATGACAAGAGAGAAGAAACAGATAACCTACAAAGGAAAGCCCATTTGGTTGACCTCAGATTTCTCTGAAGACACTCCAAGCAAGGAGCAAATGGAGTCACATCTTCAAAAGACTCCAAGGCAAAAAAAAAAGGTAAGTCCTTTTATGAAGGAAAAATTAGAACCTTCTCCAGAAATTCACTACCACCAAACCCCTACTCCAAGAATTCTTGTAAGAAGCCTCAAAACCAAAGCCCTCAGAGGAAGAAATAGAATGAACATAACAAGAAACCAAGTCAGAACCTCAAAATGTCTGCCACAAACCAAACACTAGAACCTCAAACATCAATAATCACTCTAAATCAATCAAACTCATCAATCAAAAGACATAGAGTCATGGAATGGATCAAAAGACAGAACCCAACAATCTGCTGCCTCCAGGAAACACATCTAATTCCTACAGAAAAGCATAAACTGAAGGTAAAAGATAGAAAACAATTCTACAAGCAAACAAGCAAATGTCCCCCCAAAAAAGGCAGGGATAGCCACTCTCATAGTGGACAAAGCAAATTTGAAAATTAAAAAAGTGACAAAGGATAAAGATGGTCACTACCTAATGGTTCAAACCACCAAAAAGACATAACAATTATCAACATATATTCACCAAATGAGGGAGCACCAATATTCACAAGACAACTACTAGCAGAAATGAAAACAAATATTGATGAAAACACATACATAGTAGGAGACATTAACACCCCATTCTCACCAAAGAACAGATCAACAAAACAGAAACTAAACAAGGACATAAAAGCTTTAAAGAAAGAACCTAGACCAAAAGAACCTAATAGATATCTACAGGACACTGCACCCCCAAGAAAAGGAATACACTTCCTTTTCAAATGCACATGGATCATTCTCTAAAATTGACCACATATTAGGACACAAGGAAAATTTGGATAAATACACAAAAATTAAAATTATGCCAACTTTTTTCTCAGATCACAAAGGCATCAAACTAGAAACTAACAATGAAGAGAAAGCAAGAAGAGTGCTCAATACATGGAGGCTGAGCAATATGCTACTAAACAAAGAATGGGTAATTGAAGAACTTAAAGAAGAAATTAAAACCTACTTCAAAATAAATGACAAAGAAGATACAACACTCCAAAATGTCTGGGATTCAGCAAAAGTGTATCTACGAGGAAGGTTCATAGCAATATAGGCCCATATCAAAAACCAAGAAACTAACCGAAGAAATAACCTAATCTCCCAACTTGAAAAATTAAAAAGGGAGCAACAGAAAAAGTCAAAACCCAGCAGAAGAAAAGAAATAATAAAGCTAAAAGAAGAAATAAATAACCTAGAAACCAAAAAGACAATCCAGAAGATCAACAAAAGCAAGAGCTGGTTCTTTGAAAAAATAAATAAAATTGATAAACCCCTTGCAAAGCTCAAAAGAAGAGAGAACATTCAAATAAACAGGATCACAAATGAAAGAGAATAAATTACAACAGACACAAAAGAAACCCAGGGCCGGGCATGGTGGCACATGCTTGTAAGCAGCAGCCTAGGAAGTCACAGCGGGGACAGGGATCATGGTTTGAGTCCCACTCGGGACCTACTTCCAAAAATATGGCTGGGCATGGTGGCATGTGCCTGTAATCCCAGCTAACTGGGAAACTGAGGCTGGATTCCTTGAGTCCATGGTACCTCAGGCAAGTGAGCCTGCAGTTCCACAGAAAAATAGCAAGATGTAGGCTCAAAAAAGAAAGAAAGAAATCCAAAGGATAATCAGAGACTACTATGAACATCTATTTGTAAACAACTACAACAACCTGGATGAGATGGACAGATTCTTGGGAAAATACAACTACCCAAAACTGAACAAAGGAGAAATAGAGAACTTAAATAAACCAATTACAAACAGTAAAATTGAAACAGTCATCAAAACTCTACCTAAAAACAAGAGCCCAGGACCAGATGACTTCACAAACAAATTCTACCAGCCATTCAAAGAGGAAATAAGGCCTGCACTACTAAAACTTTTCCAAAAAATAAAGAAGGAAAACTGCTAAACACATTCTATGAAGAAAACATCATACTCATACCAAAACCAAAGGATGGCACCAAGAAAGAAAACGATAGACCAATTTCCCTAATGAACATAGACACAAAAAGTTTAAACTGGCAAATCGAATCCAATGATGCATAAAAAACATTATTCACCATGACCAAATGGGATTTAACCCAGGGGCACAAGTGATATATATAAAAGCTATCACTATATGCAGATGACATGATTCTCTATATAAAGAATCAAAAAAAATCTACAGAAAAACTTCTTGAAACAATAAACCAGTTCACTAAGGTAGCTGATTACAAAATCAACACACAGAGGGCTCTATCTTTCCTATATGCAAAAAGTCAAACAGAAGAAGAAATCAAAAAAATCATGCCATTTACCATCACACCAAAAAAAAAAAATTAAATACCTAGGAATACCTAACAAAACACATGAAAGAACTAAACAAAGAAAACTTTAAAATGCTGCTAAAAGAGACGACATAAGGAAATAGAAAGATATTCCCTGCTCATGGATTGGAAAATCAACATCATCAAAATGGCCATCCTGCCAAAAGCAATCTACAGATTAAATGCAATCCCTATAAAAATCCCAGTCACATTCTTTAAAGAGATAGAACAAAGGGCTGCCTGTGCGCCTGGGTACCTAAGTGTCTAAGCTCCCTTGCCAGAGGGGAGCAAAGAGGGTGAAAGATCCTGCATAAGCCCCCTAAGCTGGCTGAGCCCTGGAGGGAGGACAGGGTGGGGGTTTTGATGGCCCCACCCACCAGTGGATGGCTGCTGCACAGGACAGTCATCTGCAGCCCAGATCGGTGGAGCCATGTTGCCCCTTGCTCCTAGCCCAAGGGGAGCATGGAAGGGTGCAGGCTCAGCCATCTGGGCCCTGGCCCTGGGCAGGGAGGTACCAAAACATGGGTGGGCAGGCAGGTGAGGTGGGGGGGAGGAGCCCATTCCATTTCACTCTCACTCCAGCTAAACTTCAAGAGAAACAAGAACACGCACAACACAAACCCCCAAACAAAACATAGAACGGGTGAGGGATCATGCAAAAATCCACCCCACAAGCCGAGTGGGACACAGCAAATGAACAACCAAGAGAACCAGTGCATGTTGAGACAAGAGAAACAACTGTAGTGACATGATGTCACAATGCGCACCTATGCGCTCACCAGGTCAGGAAGACCCAGGACCTCTTTCAGAGATGCCTTCTAGGAGAGCAGGGCCCCCTCCCCATACTACAGGAGAGGAAAGGAAGGTCAAGGTGAAGGAGATGATCTTCAAAGGCCATTCACAGACGCCTGTGTTCACAGAGAAACTTCTTCACCAACACCGGCTGGTGGTGAGACCCCCTAAATCTGACACTAGAGTCATAAGGTAAAGCAGCAAAGAAGCAGAGATGGGGTTGGAGAAGATGGCCTGCAGCAAGAAAACATGGACAGATCACAAATGAATACAGTTTGGCCACCCAAAACAAACTGAAGACTGAAAACCTACCAGCAAGGTTCACCTGGTTCCAAGACAGTCTCTCACCCAGTGAAAGGATACTACCATAGGAAAGAAAGACTAATGAATTTAATACAACTAGTGAACAACATAGAGTGGGATTTGAGAGAATGGAAGGGGCACCAGAGGGAGGAGGGATGGGGAGGTATCACAAAAACCACTTACAGAAGTTGTGATCTAAAAAACAAAATAAATATTAAAAAAAGAGAGAGAGAAAACAAAAATTACTGAAATTCATATGGAATAATGAAAAACCTCAAATATCAAAAAGGATCCTGACTAAAAAAGGAGAAAATGGAGGTATTACTATCCGAAACTTCAAATTATATTACAAAGCCATAGTAATTAAAACAACTTGCTACTGATACAAAAACAATGGAAAAGAATTGAGTGCCCCAAAAAGAAACCACACATATACAGCCAACTAATCTTTGACAAAGGAGTGAAAAACTTACATTAGAACAAGGACAGCCTCTTCAATAAATGATGCTGGGAAAACTGGTCCAAAACATGCAAAAAAAATGGATCAAGACAACTCCCTCACACCGTGTACAAAAATCAACTCAAAATGGATAAACGACTTGGATAAAAGACCGGAAACCATAAAATGCATAGAGGCAAACCTAGGCAAAACCCTCCATGAGCTACAATTCAGAAATCCATTTCTGGATACAGTTATAGCAGGTTAAAGAAAATGAAGGAAAACATAAAAAGTTGGGACTACATCGAACTAAAAATCTTCTGCACAGCAAAAGAGACAACAGAGAAAACAAAAAGAAACCCGACCAAGTGAGAAAAAAATGTATGCCCTCCACAAAAGTGACAAGGGTCTCATAACAAATAAAAGCAAAGAACTCATACAACTTAACAAAAACAAAGTAAAAAAAAACAAACAGTTAAAACATGGGGAGAATAATTAAAAAGACAATTCTCCAAAGAGGAAATACAAATGGTCAACAGGCACAAGAGAAAATGCTCAAAATCACTAGCAGTCAGGGAAATGCAAATCAAACCATAATGAGATACCACCTTACACCAGTAAGAATGGCCCACATTCAAAAAACAGGCAACAACAAGGGCTGGGGTGGATGTGGAGAGAAAAGAACACTCTTACACTGCTGGTGAATGTAAACTGGTCCAGCAACTATGGAAAGCAGTGTGAAGAACCCTCAAACTAAAGAGAATGGAACTACCATTTGACCCAGCAATTGCTCTTTTAGGAATCTACCCAAAGGAGACCTCAATGCTGCACAAAGGGACACCTATGCTTGGATGTTTACTGCAGCAGTATTTATAATTGCAAGGACGTGGAAACAACCCAAATGTCCGAAGACAGATGACTGGATGAAAAAGAAGTGGTATATATATCACAATAGAATATTACGCATCAATAAAAAGTGATGAATTGGATGACTTTATGATAACTTGGATGTACTTAGAAGAAATCATATTAGCAGAAACAAGTCAAAAAGACAGAAACAAAATGGTTTCACTATTATATGTTACATGGGAAAAAATAAACAAAAAGCCATGAGGAAAAGTTAAAACATGCTAACAAATTGTGCAAATTGAAGTGCACAACTGGGTGGCGATGGAAAGGGGTGGGGGGTGAACCCTAGGGATTACAAAGATATGAAATTAATATATGAATTACTTAATAAAAAAATCCCCTTACACCAGGGTATAAGTTGTTCCAAATAACAATCTCCAGGAGAATATTAACATTTTAATGGTGTTGGGGGGGGCAGGGGTTAGACCCAAACAATTGAACCTGTAATGGTTTTATTTCAGAAGTCAAACTCCTCTATAAGAAAGAATCCAAGAAATTTCATCTTTAACTGGAAACTTCCCAGTTTGCAATATGAGGAATTAATTATGATAATCTATAAACTATCTAATGTGCCTACATTCACATTCTTTGACCAACAATACTTATATCCATACATTTTGGACATCTTTATATGTGCAGTTTTTCCCTGACAGCAAACATTCTCACCAATTATATTTTGACACTGCTACTAGGAACAAACCACTGAACTTAATGTTCCCTTAAACTAAATTATTAAATCCTAAGTTATGACAGTGACCTGGGAAATTAAAAGAATATTGCCTGCTGCAAACTCTGAGAAATATATATTATCAGATCCACTTCCTGGCAATGTCACTTGATCTCATATATAAAGCCATTCACATGTCTGAGCTGGCAGCTATAATGTAATTAACACAAACAGAAAGACAGATCAATTGATCAACAGATTGATAAACACATGTATGATTGATAGATCAACTGATTAATATATAGAGATTCATGTTCATGTTTCAAAGTCCAATAGCTATTGAACCATATGCAAAGGTTGGTTAAAACTTATTGTGAAGGTATGGTATTCTCTAGGGGCAAATAATTTTTTATAATGTGATGTTCTAGGTTTTTATTGCAACATAAAATAACAATAATTAATTCTCACATTTTTGCCAAAAGTTTTTGCTTGGAGTATCTCACTGATTATATTGACAAAGCACTTGAGGTAGAAATCATCTAAAGTCTCTATTAGACTGATACCCAATATGGCTAACTCACATGGGTAACAATTTACATTGACTGAAGGACAGGAGATGCTATGCTATGTTATCCAGAGTCCTACATGACACTAAGTGTGACTTAGGTTCTACAGGGAGCTGGCTTCATTCCAAGCACATATTTTCCAAAAGGCAAGAAATGAAAGACACCACTCTATTAAAGTATAGGCCTAAAAACTAGCACAAACTCTACTGATTCATATTTTATTGTCAAGAGTCACTGAGAGCTCACTCAGAGCCAAGGGAAGATGCACAGACTCACCTTTCCAATGGAAAAGCATGAGAAAATTTGTAGTTATCTTTAATTGATCATGTTGCAGGTCAAAGTAAGAAGTATCCCAGGTCCCTCAAATCTGCCCTCTTTAAGTGGATTCTGCCATCTACCCCCAACAAGACTAAACATACTCTATACATAATACCTTCAGGCTGGGCACGGTGGCTCGTGTCTGTAAGCTTCAGCCTATGAAGCGGTCAGGGCTAGGAATCGCGGTTCAAGTCCCGGCTGGGGCCTGTAGCAAGACCTAGTTCCAAAATAGCTGGGTGTGGTGGCGCACGCCTGTAATCCCAGCTACATGGGAAGCTGAGGCTGGGAATTGCTTGAGTCTGTGGTACCCTGGGCAACAAGAGCCTGAGGTTCCATGGGCAAAAATAGCAAGACCTAGTCTCAAAAAAATAAAAATAAATAAAAAATAAGACCTTCAAAAGAAAACAACTTTAAAACAACTAGTATTCAATAACAAGAAAAGAATATAGTTTCCAAATCATGCACCCAAAATTATCCATTCCTTCATGGGTAAAAAAAACCAGTCAAACAGGTTTGGTTCAAAGTAGATTCACTGAGACCTGGAAGTTTGCCACTAGTCTAAGGTACCTTCTGGTAGGGACCCACAGGCAAGGGAAGAAAGGGCCAGGTAAGTTTGGAAGGAACAAAATCAAAACCCAAGACATGATAAAGGCTGTCATTATCTGCTTCCCCAAGGGTCTCATCCATGTCTCTGTCATGTCCTCCAAGTTTCTGGTACAAGTCCAAGACCAAGAAGCAAGCACAGATTCTTTACATATGCCTCCTCCAGGTCTTCTCTTTGCTTTCCTTCTCAAGGTCCACTCTAGTTAATCCTCCCTGCTGAGCTCCACCCTTCCTTGGGCAGGACAAGAAACCTGGAAACCCCTTTTGCCCTAATACAGTCACACATAACTATACACTTACCACAAATGCAAAGAACAGCAAGGAGATCATTAAGAACCTTTTTTTTGTACTATCAGATAATTAAAGTAAAAGTAATGTTTTAGAACAAAATAATTTACTTTAAATTACTTCACGTGAAGTTCATCTGATCCCTAAGGAATTACAAAAGTCCTGTTATGATTATTACTTTGTAAGTTATGGAGTTCTCTTCATAGAAGCCAGGAGCTTCATAATTACAGTGAGATCCTAAGATAGCAATAAATATAAAAAAATAAGAACTCAATGTTTCAAAATTAGAATATCCTAAATCACAGGAAAAGAAAAAGTGAGTAAATTTTTTCATGTAAAGCTAGCAAAGATAAACTCATATATCAGCTACATGTTTTCATCATTTAATGTGAATATTACATAGAGAAACCTCAATTTCCCCTAAAATACCCTATTTAAACATTTGTAAACTAAAAGGTACTATCATAGAGGTGGGCTGCCTGCCAATCCCACTCTTAATTTCTTACATACATTCCCTTGTCAGAACTGCGTGATTGGATTCTGGCTAATGGGAGATGTGAGAATTGATATGCACCATTTCCAAACCTGGCTAGAAAACAATCTATATAATCCATATGCTTTCTTTCTTTGCTTCATAGAGAGATTAAAGAGTTAGTGGAAGACTCCTAACAGTTTCTAAGGGTCACATGGCATCTATATATAGTACCAGAGATTGAAATCATCAAAAACTTCTATAGAACTGAGGTCCACCTTCTGAAATACAAGAGGAAAATAAGATATTTGACAAAAGATAAATCATTTTCTAATAGATATTCGTCATGTCCACATCTGACATGAGCCAGGGAAAAAATCTTGAACTGGACTACTAACAACAGGAAACAGTTATCAAAACCATTAGCATCGAATACAGGTTAATACAGAAAATAGAGGTTAGTATCCCACATCCCTCCTAAGAAAGACTGTGCAATCATCTTCTTTGGAAGGCTTAGCATATCTTAGAAATTCAAAGTTGGCAGACACCAGAGATGTCATCTGACTGATCTGTTTTCTTGATGCCAGTTACCACATGCTGCCACCAATGAATAAAACACTTGTAAACACCAGAATCTGGGGAAATATACATTGCACAAAGCAGGAGAATGGAATCCTATGTTACCATGACAATGGGAACATAATTCCACTTCAAAAGAATCACTAGCTACTGCATGAAAAACTTCTCTCCCAAGTGAGATTTTTAAAATGTTGTATGCAGGAGGGAAAGTATTGAATTTCTTACTCCAAATTGCTGATTGCTTCCTTTGGTGCTATTGATACCAACTGAAACCAAGAGAAAACACACTTTGGTTTCTTCAGGTGCTCCTAAAATATGAATCCAACAACAGAATGAAACTTCCAAATAGCACTCATTTTCTCTGTCAGGGAATAAATAGCTTTTCCTTGATTGATAACAATCACACAAACTCAGTTCTTTTCTCAAAATGAAATGCTTTTATCTAATAAAATAGCCTTCTAAATAAACTCAAATCCCAAAGGTCTTGATATTTTAAATAAATGTAGTCTTCAAAATTAAATGAAATTGATACTCTTTGTAAATAGTAAATTGCAATAGTAAATGTTATATAGATTCTCTTAGGATTATAAGTATCACTATTAATTAGTCAATTCAAAACCTACATATTCTGAAGAAATTGAAACTCAGATGCTCAATGACTCAACAACTGGCACAAATTAATGCTATTTCATATTATACTGTTTTGAACTATTGCGCTATTGATATTGTTTTTATGCTATCCATTTAAAATTAATAGAAGTGCCCACACACCCAGTTATTATGTAAGAATGCTTTTATGGTCAAAACTGTAACCTCAGAGGGTGGGGTTCTCTTTTTCACGTCAAAATTATACTCAACATGTAGACAGTTTCTAATGTAACTTTCTAACTAGAAGTTTGATAAAAGAATAAATTGGTCACTTAAGCATTTAAAAACCTTTCATATCTTTTAATGTCTCTGGAAGAACAATTAGTGTAAAAATTCATGAAGTGCTCATCAACTATTAAAAAACAAACTAATTTCATGAAGGCTATTATACATAATTATAAATATAGCATAACTTTAGGTGTACTGGTTTTAATCATAGTTGTATAAATTTACCTGAGTGGGTAAATGTGCCATTGTAGTTTAATTACTAATAATTTTCTTAGCAAGTTTTTATTTCATTGAAAACAAGTGTAAACATCAGTTAGGCCTCGATTTGAATGTAGTCATAATAAATTTCTAAATAAAATATTTTTGTATACTAATAACATGATTTATGTAAATAAGAAAAAAGCAGTTGCAGGGGGAAATATTTATCATGCTATTTCTAAAGTGAAAATAACAGGGAAACTTAGGAAAAAAATAGCTTGAAAATAAATATATACTTTTCCACAGTCCATTGTAAGCCTTAATTACTTGCTAAGGCTTTGGCATTGCAAAGTCATTTATGCAAAAAATAGATCTGTCCAATATTCTCTGCCAAATAATTCCTCATATTACTAAGACAAAGGTTGAAGGACAAAACTATGGAGAGATGCAAATATATGAACAGATTTATGAGTTTTCCATTTTTTACAGTCACCAGCTTTCCTTTTCTGAAGTTCTCATTTCCCTTGCCCTGTTTACCTTCTTTACATCATAGACCAAATAGATCATAAGTTAAATCAACTCCTTCCCCTATCTCCTTACACCATCAAGGAATACTGCAAATGTGAGTGTATCTTTTGGCCATTATTGGTAATTGAATAGGAATAATATTTAAATAAAAGTTGAAGCAATGGGCTAAAGATATCTACCATTCAGTTCATCCCCTATGCCACTGTTTCTAAATTGATATTTAGCTGATCTTAAATTCAAACACTTTTTTCTGTTCTGGTAAATTAGTATGCCATTAAAAGATTATCAGTCAAATATTTTTATCAAATAAAGGAAGTACCCAAAGAAGAAATTAATTTTAGTTGCATATTTATATATTGTCCCCTTATCAAAAAAAAGTTTCCTTATGCACACACATACTCATATTACTGACAGAATATAAAATATGTCAAATGATGATAATAATCATATCAGCTACACACTGGTGCAGGATATTTATCTCAATTTCAGTGTAAAAGTTCTAACCACAATCATATAGTTGTTTTTGGTGTCTTCTGTTTCATTTGGCTTTGGAGTAATGAATCTTACCCACCTAATAAGCTGAACTAGAAATATTAGCATGAAAATTAAAAACTCAAGCTTCATTTAAAAATATTCCTACTTTTAATATAACCAGAAGAGTACGTTGTTCCAATGTCATCCACCATCACTTTCTCTCTAGGATGCCAAAGTCTAACCACAACATGGGGATATAGAAACCAATCCACTTCTTTGCCAGTTAATTTGATTTAGAGAAGTGTTAACCTTCCCTCCATCATTTTTTCTTTAGCACTTCTACATAATTTAATCTAAGGACATCAGCATTTCTCCACAGAGAAGTAGTAATCATCATTGAAGATATTTGATGTGCAAAATTGAAAACTAATGAGGTGAGAAAGATTAAGGGATTGTGAGTAACTCATAACCTAGGTACTAAACAGGAGTAAATGAATGCGAAATAGCTCTGAAATATGTAAAACAAATGGTTGTACTACTCAGGTATTATAGATTTTATTTTCAAGCACTAAAAGAAAAGTGTTTCTGAGCTCTCCTCTTACAAATAATTCCAGAATTCTCATTATATTCTGTTTTGAAAGTGTCCTATAACATTTACATGTATTAAAGGAAAGGTAAGAGACTTTCATCACCCTCTAGACAATGCTGATGCACGTCTAGTGTCAACATGTTATCAGGGACACACATCAGGTACAGACTTTTTGAAATTCCAGTAATTAACAAGATGTCAGAAAGAACATTCACAACTTCTAAATGATGTACGATTCATCTGGTATATAAATATAGTCAAATTTATATTGAGTTTAGGTGGTAAGAAATGACACTTAAAAATCTTTATCTTAAGATACTTGTTGTTTCTTAGAGAAATACGAGAACAATTTGCCATATCACACAAAGACATCTAACAGGACTAGAATAATGGTCAAAGAAATCAATGTGATTCATGAAATTTATGAATTCATTTCTACATGGATAGCATTTAAGTCAGATGAGTATAATTGTAAAATAATAAATGCTTTCAAATATAATGACATGTTAAGAGTTCTATAATATGGTTGGATATTTTATAACATCTAATTTATATATAAAACAAATACATTTATAAGTCTCTGTAACTCTCTCCAATATGCTATATAGTAATTCCACTTAGTATATTTTTTATCTGGTCAACAAATATTTTAGCTATAGGTATTGCTGGTAGTCTAAAGTATTTATGGGAACATTGCATTTAATGAATGTCTCAAATATAGCAATATAGAGAGAGTTTTATGAGAAACAAAGACATAAATATTAATGACATATATACTGGAACCGTTGTTTTAATGCATTGGAAAGATATTTGTTATGTATATACATTAGACAAAAAAGATTAAATTTATAAAATACTGTACATCCCAAACATCTTTATGTAAAACTGAAACCTTTGACAACTAGCCCTGAATAATACTGTGTCTATATATACTGTTGTATATATATATATATGCAAGTTAGTTCCTCATATCATTCTAAGTAACAGATTATCTGTAGACCAGCTTTTTAGAATGAAAATGGTCAATCACACTCAGCAAACAGATTAAAAATAACAGCATCATTCCTTTCAGTTATGTTTAATTTCCGCCACTTTATTCAGTTCATTCTTACTGGGTAAGGTATGGAAAGAAGATGAACAAGTCTGTCTTTAATGATTACTTACTCTAAAAGCTACCATGATAAAACTAAGTGACTCCCACCCCCTTCTCTGCAGAAGTTTAAAAGACAATCTTAAGAAACTGCTTGCTTTTGATATACTTAGGATTTCCAAAACCAGTCTTTAAGAAAGGCCAAGAACATCTCTCAAATTCCCACAGGCAACTTTCTGTTTGATTTCTAAAAACTTTCTACTCTCAAAGCATCCAGAGGTCACAAAAAAAGGAAGGAAGGGAGCAGAGAACAGTCAAAGACAAAAATAAATAAATAATCTCAGAAAGGATTAATAATGAAAAGACAGTTGTTTAAAAGTGTCTCTTTTACCTTGGGACTTATCATAATTTAATTCATTAGAATCTTTCCTTCCTCTCTACACCAGGTGCCTCTTCAGTGGAACTGGGTGTAATAATGCAAGAAGGTCTGGGGGTGGAGGGAGTCTGACCCAGCATTGGGTCAGGATTCCTGAGCTGCAGGACAAATCTGGGGATGCGCACTGGACCTCCGGGGTATGGGTAATGTGTTCATCTTCCAATAGATTGCTTCGTGACATAGTATCTATGGAATTTCCTAGTGTGTGTGTCTATGCCATTTAGTTACACCCCTTTGTCCACCCTCCTTGACACATGCCCTCCACAATCACAACCTCATTTGCAAGCCTTATACAGAATAGGGAGCTGAGCTCAGGGAGACTGAGCCTTGGGGTGTCTTGAAAGTCTTTTTCTCTGAAATTGGATCCCCCCAGCACAAGCCATGGAGCAAAATCATGGTCTTTGCCAGCACCTAAGCTGCAGGATATGCAGCTTTGATGGTGCCTTCTAGCCTCCAACCTAGTACCAGTGGAAGGCCACCAAGCACAGAAGGTGGAAAGTGATGACAGAAGCTGTGGTTGTTTCCTACCCTGCTGCTCCAGTGAGCAACAGCAGTAAGAGAGTTCCAAAGCACCCTCTGAGCATGCTGCCTGTGGACAATCCCTTCCCTGGTGCAAGCCTAATTTGAGTGCCTAAATCTCTGGCATTAGCAGTGTGAGTGTCCCAGAACGAGGCTGCACAGAAGCCCTCTTAATGAGCTGGGCCTGAAGACCATGGCAGGTATTAGCTAGGTTTGAAAGCCAGAGTTCCTCTTCCCCCTGCCACATTACCCATGCCCTGGAGCTCCAGTGCCCATCCCCAGAATTGTGCTGCTTGCAGGCAGTATAGCCAGCAGAGGGTGACAGCAGATGGTAGACATTTACCACCTGCCACTAGTAGTCCCACAGAAGAGGCCAGTGGTGATTCTGGGCAGCAGTGGTTCTCCTAACACACTGTCCTAGGGCATGCAGCCCCACTCAGAAGGTTGTCCTTCAACCAGGAGGACCAGTGCATGTGAGACAAGAGAAACAACTGTAACGACATGATGTCACCATGAGCACCTATGTGCTCACCAGGTCAGGAAGACCTGGGACCTCATTTCGGAGATGCCTTCTAGGAGAGCAAAGCCCCCTCCCCACACTACAGGAGAGGAGAGGATGACCAAAGATGGGGCAATTGGCCCCACATCAAAACTGCAAACTGAGGTGGAGGAGATGATCTTCAAATGCCGTTCATAGATGCCGGTTTTCACAGAGAAACTTATTCACTGACACTGAATGAGGGTGAGATCCCCTAAATCTGACACCAGAGCCATAAGGTAAAGCAACAGAGCAGTGCAAATGGGGTTGGAAAAGATGGCCTGCAGTAAGAAAACATGGACAGACCACAAATGAATACAGACTGGCCACCCAAAACAAACTGAAGACTGAAAACCTACCAGCAAGGCTCGCCTGGTTCCAACAACACAGCCCCTCACCCAGTTAAAGGACACTGCCAAAGGAAAGAGACTAATGGACTTAGCACAACTAGGAAACAACAAAGAGTGGGATTTGAGAGAATGGAAGGGGCACCAGAGGGAGGAGGGAGGGGAAGGTATCCCAAAAATCACTCACAGAGGTTGTGATCTAAAGAACAAAATAAATAATAGGCTCTAGAAGAAACAATGGCAAGCTCCACAGCCTCTTGTTCAGGGCTGTAGAGAGGAGCATGGGGCCACACGGAGCCAGCTCCAGCACCACAGCTCCCTAAAATCACAGGCAGCAGAGAGGCCTATGTTGTCCCAGGCCAACATGGTGGACTCGCAGTAGGGTTACCCTGCAGCTGCAGGGACCCTAACCCAATACTGGGTCAGGTTCCCTCCACCCCCCAGACCCTCTTGCATTATTACACCCAGCTCCACTCAAGAGGCACCAGATGTAGAGATCAGTATTAGCCCAGGAGCCTACCCTAAGGTCAGGGCAATTTGGATCTGTGCAGGCACCAAGTTTTCCCTTTTATATATGGCAACTATATAAAAAGTGGACCGATCAGATGCAAGTTAAATGAACCAGTCTGGTTCAAGTCCTGCCTATTAGTTAATCATTTAGGTTGAAAATGCTAAGTGACAGGGTGATGCCTACATGTGCCTACTACTGTACTGTGCATTGTTATCATCCGTGTCATTTGTGCTTGAAAACCTCACTGTATGCTATGAGATAACAGATGGCGACACCTCGTTCAGGTCACTTCAACTCTCCTACCAGACAGGAATTATTTGGTTAGTAAAATCATTACCCTATGGATCATGGCATGAGCTGACCTGGCAGTCTTGCCTACGAAGCTCTTAGGCTTGTTTGTCACACACAATAGTTGACCCTTCTATGGGAGACTCCAGGTCACCCATGTGGCCCTGGGCATCATGGACAGGGTGTGAACTCTGATGTGGACTTTTCTCTGGATGACTGAAGGCTGCTGGCCATCATACTCTCATTCCTGGAGCCAGATCATATCCCCTCCCTTCCCCTACCTCACACCCAACAGAGTCAGGCTGAATGTTTTGACTTCTTACTGGGGCCTGTGTCCTTTGCAGTGTATTGTCTGCTTTTAATCATGCACTAGGAGCCCAGAAAACCAGATCCATTGAAATTGAGGTGAGTCCATATATAAACTAAACAATTTCAGAATGAAGATGTGGCACATTCTGTTAGGAGTCAAGTGCATGGATACAATTTTGCTATTTGAGCAAATATTCAGGGACAGGAAGACAAGGTCCCACTAGATGTGGAACTTTTGAATATATGTATTTGAATATATGTAAAAATCTATATAAAAAAATGCTAAGTGAGCTGATTGACGTTAAATGGTCCAATATGACACTTCAGAATAAAAATTATCCAATCAGTCTTGTAAGTGGGGACCCAGAAGTTAAAATGGACCAACATCACCTGAAAGGAACATAATAGGCCTCCATCTTGTATCTCAAAGCGTTGTTGTACTTTTGGTACATTCCTATAACTTACAAGAGGTATTAACACAGGTATATATGATACCTTCTCCTGGTCACTGGTAGTAACAAGTCTAGTGCTGCCTAGACTGATGACAGATAACTGGCACTTTCTATCCACAGCACCTCAGAGCTATTCACCAGTTCTGATTACCTGGCACTGCCTCTTGATTCTGTTGCCTCCACTACTGGTGAGTCCAGCATCTGGCACTTCCATTCCAGTCTTCAGACTGTTGCTGCAGTCTACTACGGTATAATCTCAACAGTTTCACTTGTGAACACTACCAACTGCCTCCATAAGTTGGATACTGACCCACTGTTTCTGGTGTGCCATGAGTTCCTATTTCTCATTGACAGGACAGTACCATCTCGTAAGAGCTGCCTTTCATTTCAGACGTCTGGATACTACGGACCACTATCTGGAGTGAGATAGCTGTTTGTGGGTTTATAAATTCCTTATTTTCCCTACTTGTTAAATAAACTTCATTGCTGTTGATCCTTTGGCCTGAGAGATCTTGCAATTAAGCACATGGGTGAGAACTAAGAGATAGTGACCTGTTCTCTACTTTTAACCCTTTAACACTACTCTTTTACTCTTGAACACTGTTTCAATTATTCCAACCAGAGATGGACTTTTGGTATTTTGTACTTATTGTCAATTAACTCTGCCATTTAAACATAACATCAGAAACTATTAAGAATAAGTTCAAGTTTCACTGTTGGTCATATCATCTGTCATTTCTTTTTTTAGAGAATTTTCAATGAATCTCATAATAAAAGAGAACAATGTAGATAGAGAAATTGTGCATCAAAAAAATCCATTTCAGATAGTAATATCCACTGATTAATAATTTCTATTTGATTGTTGTATTTCTTCTTCAAAATTCATCTTTAATGAAAAAAATATACTTTTCAGAATTTTTATCTAAAGAACTATCTATATAAATCCTTTGCTTAATTTTTGTCTAAAAAGCAGAACAATAGCTCAAACTGAAAAGGTTTTTTTAATGAGACTCACACCTAATTTTACTGAAAATCACCTATTTAAAAACATGTAAATACTATTTACTCCTGAGGTTTTATGTTTCAGTATGTTTTTCAACACATTATGTACATATTGTTTTAATTTAACATATTCTTTTCCATTACAAATTTAAGCCACAAGCCACTGATTGTGATTAGTTCTGTGAAGTAAGCAAATGAGCCCCAGCAATCAGTTTAGGTCTTAGGGCGACATTTTTCAATATAGATAACTGATTAACTATGGGACTGAGGACCTCTGCTGGTAGTTTTGTGACATTATTTTTTTAACCAGGTGGAGAAATTTTTTTTAAAACGGAGAAAAGTGAAGTTATCTACTTAATCTTAAATATAATTACTTGGAATTCTGTACTTATTGATCCTATCACATTTTCAACAATATATCCCTTTCATTTCCACAACAGTGTCTTTACTCTCTTGAAAATCAAGGCTATTAAATCAAAGTATTGGTATTAATTAGTTGTTTAAAAATGAATTAAATTTGTTCATGAATAATGCTGTAATTCTTTTTTAAGGTGGTGTCTGCTATATGTATATTATATATATAAATGAAGGTATAAGTAGATACATATTCATGATATTGAACATGGAACAAAATAAAATTTTAATGACACAGTTACAAAGTTATTTCTTATTTTCCAAAAACTACACTTGTTTGACATTATATATGTTCACATATTTCATATATTTTTATATAATATATTTTCTTCAAAATCATATTTTTATCCAAGTGTCCAGAGAAATATTTTAGAACTGGGAAATGCAATTGGAGGGCTTAACCTTCGTTATATTTTATTACTAATGTCATTTACCTGTGCATTTTTTTCTATCATTTATAGGTTCATTGATTATTATGACTTAAAGAAATTTCAGTCATACAGTCCAATCCTTTCATTTTATAAAGAAAAAAAGATGAGAATAACTTTCTTTGATGGGATTTGCAGGTTGGGTGATGAACAAAAAGCTACCAAAGACATCTTATCTTCCTGGGACATATATTCTCAAACAAAAGAAGGGAAAGGAACAGCAGAAATGTAGCTCTGGACCACAGTAACACACACGTGCTTGGGGAGGTGGGAAGGCATAATCTAAGCCTGATTTCAAGCATTCAAGTTGCTGGGAAAAAGTTTGGACCCAGGTGACAGGAGCAATAATAATCATAAGGCACATTACTGAGCACTGAATATGCAGAAGATTCAGTCCTATACTCTGCACATGATATAGTTTATGCAATCACTTTCCTGTGATACTAATAAAATTGCTAGTATAATTAAGGAAACAAAGGCACAGAGACATTGAGTCACTTCATTGAAGGTCATTCAGTCAAGGACAAAATCCATACAGTGAAATCCAGAGCTCAAGCTCCTACACTCACAGTATGAGAAAATGTAACAAGCCCAAAATGTGGTTCCAAATTCCCAGACCAGAATTTCACAAGTACTATACCTGACATTGAATTGGTGAACTCCTGCAGCCCAATATGTCAGACAAAGAATTCTGGAAAGGGACTTATAGAGCACATACACTGTTAATCCTGAATCTCTTTGGTCACAGATCAAACTACAAAACAAAAAAAATTATCTAAATACTGCTTAAAAACAAGCAGACCAGAACATACAATTTTGCATAAAATTTTACATTGTATATAGATTCTTTGAAGTATAATTCTTAGAGGAGCATAACATTCTAGATTTTAAATTTTTAGTCCACCTTAATCATACACATTTTATATGAAGTAATTGATTTAATATTTTTTGTCCCCAAGGTAAAGATGCTAACCTTGTAAATGTCATTATAGTCTAATAGTTTTCACATGATGACACACAGAAAATATTTTGTATGGCACATAGGAATATGGAAACTTTCTTGAGAACAGAAATGACTAGTTCTAAGAATTCAAACTCTCTCATTCTTTAAAAAAAAAGAAAAATAGAAAACTACTAAAATTACAAAGGTTTCTAATTAGTGAAGGCATTCCTGACCAAAAAAAGAATGGCAGTATTCCATTTCCCAGACTTCAAACTATTCTACAAAGTAATTAAAACCGAATGGTTATAGAATCTAGTGGAATAGATAGGAGAGCCAAGAATTCACTTACATGTATAGGTATCCTATGACAAAGGAATAAAGAGTATATAAAAGTGAAAGTGGTGTTGGGGAAAATGGACATAAAGAATAAAACTAGACTACTATCTTATATCATATATGGAAAACTCAAAGTGAGTTAAAGGCTTGGATACAAGATCAAAAACCATAAACTGCATAGAAGAAAATCTATACAAAACACTCTACAACATTGGTTTCAGGGATGTCATGGAAGACTTAACTTCCCAATATTCTGCTTGACCTTTAATTTTTCAATTTTTGTTTTTTAAAACATGACTGTTTATTTCTTCTTTACAATATAGGGTTTCTACTGTCAGGTATAGTTACCATCCTCCACCAAAGCACCCATAATCTTCTAGTGCTTAAATTTATTCTCACTCTTAAAGGCACTTAAATTCTTACCCACTATCACTAGTTCCAACTTATTTCATATTTTATCATTCACTTCCCTGCTATTTATTGCTACATAACCTCACCCAAACTAGAGGCTAAAAGTGTAAGAATTTATTATTGTACTGCTTACAAGTTTCAAAAATTCAGGAGCAGCTTAGCTGGTTCTGGCTCTTGGACTCTTAGAAGGCAGTAGTGAGCATCACCTAGCCCAAGTTACCTAGGATTTCACTGGGTCTGCAGAACTTGCTTCCAAGTAGAGAGCTGCTGGCAACAAGACCACAATACAGACCTCCCAGGTTGATTGAATAGGGCTCAGCAGGAATGCCTGCCTATAAGATGGCTTCTACCCCCAGGAAAAGTGAAACCAAGACACAAAACTTCAAATAAAACCTGCAATCTCTTTAACATCTTTTCTCAGAAGAGACTTCTGCCCTGTTGTATGGTAACACAGAACAACACAGATACAATGTGGGAAGGAATTGCTGAGGCTATAAGTAACAGGAAGAAGAGTCATAGGATAATCTCAAAGGCTGCATACCACACTAGTGTTTACTGGGTGTCTCTTAAAAGAACTTCAGTTTTATAAAATATTATTTCATTTGATTAAAAATTTTAGAAATCTCCATTTTATAATATAGGAGACTAAGAGTATGGGAGGTTAATTGTACATGGTCATACAAAACTGGCAGAAAACAAAGTCTAAATAAGGCCTAATGGTCTCTCAAGATTCAAATTCTTTTCAATGTGTTACTGTATTTCCATTAATTAAAGGAATCATACCCCATCACCAACCTATCCAGGACATCAATTAAGCAATATAAGTTATGTAGATAAATCTAATTAAGTTCCCCAGATACATAATGAAACTTAAAAATATTTAGACGCATCAAACTTGAAGTTATCTTTCTCTGGTCATTCTGAATAGACAGTGCTGAAAATGCGTTAAAAATATGGTATACGTATACATATGTCTGTGTATATATTTGTTTATATCTGTGTGCTTGAATGAATTTTGTTCTGTGGTTAACAGTGAAAATCGCATGTCTTTATCTGTACATTAGTTCTTTTTCTTTAATATCATGCTTTTGTGATATTCTCATTTTGTCTGGAAAAGGTGTAGTCATAACCATCTCCAACATACAAAAAAATAAAAAAGTAAGTGAATCTTGGAGAAAAGAAGTCATAAAACATATAGAAGAACCAATACTGAAATGTAGCCTCTGAGTTTTAGATCTAGTTCTCTATTCCATCATACCAGAGAATTATAATCAGAGAAAAGCTACTAGGCAAGGAAGGGTTTATTAAATCAAAGGAGTAGCCTCTCTTACATGGGCATTTAATATTATAGCTAGTCCTTTCAAACATACCATTTCATTTCCCTCTCACTTAATAAAATATGGATGGGGATAGAGGGTTATTGGTGGTTTAAAAGGAAATAAGAAATCTTTATCCTTTTCTCCTGAATTGGTTATATATTGCAAAGTAACAAGTATCTACCTGAAATCTTCAGTAGATTTCAACTGGTGATGTTGAAGAAATAGACCAAAGTAATATCCATCTACAGCTCTGCCAGTGACATTCTAAGACTCAAAGAATTTCATTACATAATATAGACCAAACTGATAGGTCTCTGCATCAATTTCTGATGCCCCATTAATAATTTTATCCCTTTTTATCCCTATTTCTCTAATTTCACCTTACAAAAACCTCTACAACTTGAGTAATAAAACTGAGCCCTAGAAGGGATTATTTCAGGTATAGTAAATGACTCTGCTATATGTCCCTTAAATAGTGTGATAAAGTGATTTACAGGGAATAAAAATTAGAACACCATAATTTAAAAACCTTAAGGATCAAAATTATTATCATATGTTTAGAACTCTAAAACTTTCTTTAATTCTAGTTAAACCACAATTAACATGAATGTTAATGTCATTTTATGTAGTAACTACCTATTTGAGACACACATCATATGGTTTATAATCCATGGCAAAATTGAATCAAAGAAAAATGGCACCTACAGATGAACATACCCTAAAATTTTTTTCAGAAATGTATATTCATGAAGACAATGAAAAGAGGTTGTGACTAAATAAAGGTGCAATTAATAATTTGCATCATCCTCTATTTGAAAAACTATACGCTGACAGGACAATGTCAAAGAGGATAGATATTCACTTCCATTTTGCTCCAGCAGATAAGTCTCTTTATCACCTGGAAAGATTCAGCTCTGACAGTGAGAAGTGCAGCATCCTAATGACCTTGAATAAAGTCTCTTGTTCTAATCTAAAGCATATTAGAAATATTTCATCTGTAAAAGAAAGAAACTAACTCAAGGTGACAAGTAGAAAAAAAGGAACGTCATTCTAACACTTACAGATTAAGTTGGTCTCTTACACTTCAGGGATTCACACTCTCATCTGTTTTACTTTTCTGCCCTTGCCCATCCCACCTCCAGTCTCCAGGCTTTACTCTTTTCTGTGCTTCTACTTTATGAGAAAAAAGCAACAATTCAGCATGACCCAAGAGGAAGATGTAGGCTCTTTTCTCTTAAAGATGTTATATTTACCCAACTTGGACCTTGCTTTTCTCACTTTGTATATTACCCCCAGAGCCTTTGAAGAGAGCAAAAAGTTATTTACTGAATTGGATACAGAAGGACACTTAAAAGCTTAAAATATTAAGGATAGGAATTTCAGCTCTCACTAAATAGGGCTGTAGGGAAATATTTTAAATTCAACATTCCATGTTGAAATCTATGCTCACTCCTGAATTAAACACTACAGGGAAGGGATGGGGACTAGGAAGGGACCATTCTGTGTTCCACTCACACCTACTTTGCAAGCTAAGAGGACATTTTGTTTGCATTAGTTACAAAGTTCATGGAATGAAGAGCCAAACTCACTGAAAAAGATAAAAAAGTGAAGAAAAATAACACATATATTCTCACAACATAACTCTACATCGTCTGTTTCCTACAGACATCCCCATCAAGATAATGCTATAATTGCCAACAGGAATATTTCAGTCCACTCAATTTTTGTTTTCAGATTCTTCCATGCTTGATCAACTTGACTCAGTCCTTCAAAAGGAAATAATTAATAGCTAACCAGTAACTAATCTGAAAAGTGAACTAATCAGGAAAATGTTTACTTCTCATAAGACATTATTTCCATTTACCAAAAATTGGTCATAATTGCATGTGTAAAGTCCACTGATATGAAGTGTTCCATGGAGTTGTATAATTAGAAACTTGAACTAAAATTATAATGCTGACTGGAAATTAGAGCAAAGAACTCCTCTGTTGACACTGTTACCCTGTAAGCAGCTATGTATACCCCTACCTAGCATTCAACAGGTTTGAATTCATCAGCAAGCAGTTTAATAACTACTAACTTTGTGCATATGAGTGAGCACAGATAGAGTATCTTTGTTCTAAATTAGGTTTTCTCCATCTGACTTAAAAATCAAAGAAGGGTCTTCAAATTTTTTGAAGAGATAAAACAATCTCATGAACATTTGGTAAGACCAAAACCTTTCAAATAATTTTATCATTAGTCTAAAATTTTCTCTAGTTACATTGCATACTCCCCAAAAGATCCTTTTAAGGTGAATGTTATTTACTTAGGCACATTGTACTCATGTGATCAGATAGTCTTATTAGTATAAACTTATCCAGAATCAATTACAATACATATTCTCTGAAACCCTCCTAGTGCTGAAAAAGTATCCTTCCTTCATGCCTTGTTATAGAACTTCCGTGAGGATTTTATCCTTTTATGCACTGAAATTTGTTGGAATAAAAAAAATCTATGTGTTTCTTAAAAATCAAGAAATAACTATCAATCCATATCATCTCTCTTGGTATACAGGTGCTAGATAAATGTCACATCCCTAGGACAAGTGGAAGAAATCATAAATAAAACCCAAAAAAATGTGAAATTCATCAATTCTGTCAATAGAGGGAGTGCTAGGCAAGTGTCAAACTTGGATTCCTGAAAGCTCATGGCAAATAGAAATGAGGTAACTGTGAAAGAATCAGTTAGTGAATGGGGTTTTCCCTCCCATGTACAAGATTTGGTGTTTGCTGTACGCTATAGGCAGCCGTGCAAAAAAACAAGGATGCAGAACACAGCAGAGGTTGTGCTCAGAATAAGTCATGCAGATGCTTGAGAACATCTATAGCAGAAAGCTTATGCAGCTAGGAGGGATACAACTTTGATAGCAAGTAGTACACAAAATGTTTAAAGCTAGATACAGAAGATTGTTAGAGTAGTGAAACTTTTTTATGATAATACAGTTGCGGGTACACTTGTTGAAACCCATAAAATGTACAGCTCCAAGAGTAAACCCTAATATAAGCTATGTACTTTAGGTGATAATATGTTCATGTAGGTTCACCAGCTATAAAAAGTGTACCACTCTGGTAAGGGCTGTCAGGAAAAATCAACACATCTGACAGGGTAAGAGGTAGGTGGGAGTCGGTATGTTCCCTTTAATTTTTGTGTGAACATAAAACTGCTGCCAAAAAAATAGTCTATTTAAAAATTGCAATCTAATAAACCACTATTAATGGTAATTAGTGGAAAAAATACATTGATTTTGCTGGACTTCTTAGTACTTCACAGAGTTACAACCTTGCTGTTTAATGTAGAGAATTATGAACTACTCCCTCTTAACTGTTTCGCTTCTACTAAGATTGAAGATAGATAATAACATAATCAGTTCTCTGGAATATGCAAGGAAGTATTTGCCCTTATTTGAAGGAACAATAGTCATAATATTGTCATACTATGATATTAACCTTTAGTTTTCAAAGGTTTATTTAATCTCAGAACACTTTGTTATAGGTAATATGTAATCATGAAAATTACAATATATGCAGAGCAAAATAGTCCCCATACATATGAAAGTCATGCCTCAGTGGGTTATGCCTCTTGTATGTAGTTCAAATCTGCTTACTGAGATGCCAGAATGCAATGTCCATTGTCCTGGAGAGAGAAGACATGAAAAAAAATCCAAGCCTAGATTACTCTCTGGAAATTTATAAACAAGAATGGTGCCTTTCCCCCAAGGCAAATCCTCTCATCTTTATTTTAGATACTGTCTCTTGCTGCTTCCCCTGAATTACACAGTTACACTTGATAGCCTATTCAAATTTATCCTCTATATCTCAATTTTTGCTGGACTTTTGGTCTGACATAACTATGCTCAAATTTCAGGTACACAAAATAAATTTTTCTTAACCCTATATCCTATTTACAGAGACATAATTTAACCCTTCTCTTTTTCCCATCTAAAATGTCTCCACTTTCTGACCTCTTATTTATCCTTCATACTACTCCAAAAAGTAGAAACCTTCTCCCTCTTTCATGTTATTGAAATAATTGCCACCAATTTAACCAGTGATATCTTTATCAATAAACACAAAAGGAATGTCACCATTTTGAATCAATGAAACTCTGAGATGTGTTTGACAAAATGAATTGCTATCGTCTTTTTGACACTCTACTTCCCTGACTTTTGTGTGAGGGAAGATTGAAGTAGATGAAAAATAGAAAGCTTTCAAGATAAAAACAATGTCTTTAAAGACTTGAAAGCACAAGGGAAGTGGTTCAAAGAACTAAAAGATAATCACTGTGGTTAGAGTACACATACTGAGAGGAGCGGAGCAGAGATGGATATAAGCTAAGTTGCCACTTTTGAGACTTCAGATTTTATCCCAAGGAGATGTGATGAGACTGAGAAAGGATAAAATCTACTTTTCTTTAAAAAGTCTACCTTGGTTATAGTCAGAAGAAAATACTGGTGGGCTAGATTATGCTGACAAATCATATAGGAAGCTATTATAATTATTTAAGCAAAAGATAACAGTTGTGTTTAGGTGGAAAGAAGGGAGGAAACCACAGGAGTGAAGAGAAATGATTCATTTCTACTTCAACCAGGTTTTGAGCTGAAATTTCAAGCAACATTTTTTCACTCCCTAACACTAATTTACTGCCTCTGAAATACTGATGTCAACATAGGCTCGTTTTTCTACATGAGCCTTTTCTATTTTGTTTATCATTATTTCTAAACTAGACATGTATACTGGTATCATCTATATAGATTTCTAAATAAAACATCAGAAACAGTTCTAACATTCTTTATAGATAATGAACATGAGAATGTGCTTCTCAGACCTCTGACTGTGGAAGTGTAATTCCCTCACTTCTGGGGAGGGTCTCTGCTGCTGCTTGCTCTCTGAAACTATCACATTTGTGCTGAGGCCATGCTGGGACCCAGATTATCTTCCTAACTAATATATTTTAGCTATAACTTAGCATCTGTTTCTTGGTTGACCCCAACTAACTCCACCTAGACCAAGAATAAAGCAAGACAAAGGCAGTAAGCTCAAGATTTGAACTGGTCATCACTTCATGGTCTTTTGGTAAAAATCAAGTGAAGATTTGGACTGATCTCTTGTTTTCTGGCAGTTGAATAATATACTGTCCTGATTATTAAAGGGGCAAGTACCAAGTCTGCCCTTGGTACAAAGTGGCAGCACAACTGTTAAAATCACTGCAGTAATAACCTGGAAAAATGACCCAGTGCAGGGAAAATGCTGGACCATGTGCAATGATGGACACTTAAGAACATCCTTAGTCATTCCTATTTTAACAAACTACAGATGGATGACAAGATTGGGCTATTAACAAGTCATTAATGGTAAACACTAAAGCACTGTCCTCTAGTAATTTACAGAATATCCATATCTTAGATAAAATACACAACTGCAAGGTAAAGATCTGACTTAATTATAGAGATGGTTGAATGCCCCAGTCAAGCAGGTGTGTTATATAAAAATCAGATCCCGAGTAGGGAAACTAGGCCCCTTAATCAGAGAAGCAATCATCTGAGTGGGAGAAACCTAGGGACTAACACAAAGAGGTGACAACTATTAATTCTGCTTTCATAGAGGAGGCCTCTCCGTCACAAGCACTGCATGCTTCCCTCAGGACTGTTTAGCAGAGGGTAAAGTTCAGCATAATCTTACTCAGCACATAATGGATATTATAAGAAAGGGGTATTATACCTACTTAACTGCAAGCATTAGTCAACATTTTGCAGCAGGAGCTAAGAGAAAACACCCAAGAATAGACTTTCCCTGATCAAGCAGGGAAAGAATATAAGATTGAAAAAGTGAGAATTTATTGACTTGGGGTTACTTCCCCAAGACATTAAATTTAGCACCTTGTGAGTGTCCCAAGGAAATGTCTAATTTGCAGAAGTCTGCCTCTTAGATACCTTTAAAAAAAATGATGACTGTTGTCAATAAAGCCTAATTTGTCTTGCAGAAAATAAAGGGAGACTGGGAAAAGCAGGATAAAATGAAATGTTAGAAAGGCTACCTGAGCATAACAGTCCATGGGAGAGCCTACAGTACATATCATGTTTATGGCATCAAGGAATATGCAGGTGACATGAGCACCAGAACCCCTAAGAAGTTCAGTGGTAGATCTGCTTGCCAGGTCAGGAAGGGTAGTGGGAAAGATGTTCATAGAACTCAGCCAGCTAATACCTCAGAAATGTTGGGAGCCTAAGTAATGGAGGTCAGGTGGCATGAGGCACAAACTGCATGGCTGCAATTGCCATGAAGATCAGCAAGGTCAGAGAGGCAGTTCTAGATTGCTGAACCTGTAAACTGTCATGATGGGAGAGAATGGTGTCCCAAAACACAAAATTGACAGCCAACCAAGGTCAGGTGAGCACTGAAATTTTAAGGACGGAAAAAAAAAAAACAAGAAAGCAGGAGCAGGACACACCAATAAAGATGATTGTTCTGATAAAAGTTACAATTCTTTCTTTGGTCTCAGGAACTGAACTGATAAGGTCCAGAACAGAAACCCATTGGCTGGAAAGATGCCCATGTCCACAGTCATGTCTGTAGTGTTTCTCCCAGTCCTCCCACTAAAGAAACAAACACAATCGTTTATTGGGGTGGAAGCACACTGAGAAAGGAATAAATTTTTTCTTGGTGATGTATAAGAAGAGAGCATGTTGACTAAAAGGTCAGAAAGGTTAGGGAGGTTTTAAGGACAAAGAAGGCTGAATCAATAGAATTAATTCCCACCTACTACTCATTTTCAAAATCAGTGACTCAGGTTATACATTATATGTTCTATAATGACAATAGAATTCAATTAGAACTCAGTAACAGAAACATAGCTGGAAAATCCCCAATTATTTGTAAACTAAATAGCAGAGTTCTAAACCCAGTTTTGTGGGTCAAAAGACATCAAAAAGGAAATAAAATTTTGAAATAATGAAAATGAAAATATGACATTTCAAAGTATTGAGATAGTTATTCCCTATATCCTATCTGTCTTAATCTGTAGTAATTTTATTTAATTTATGTTGATTCATTTAGTATCTAGAACATAAGTTCTATGAGGTAACAATTTCATCTGTATTGCATCCCCAGTTCCTAGTATAATCTCCAGTTCTTACAATATATGCATAAGTGAATACCACTTCTCAGCAGCAATCACTACAAAAATTTAAGTAAATATTCTCAAGATAATTTTAGGCATGTATAAAAATATTTATGTTACTCTTTTTGAGTGACGTTATGCACATCATCCTGCATACTACATTTCTCCCAATATATCAGTTCATTATTTAAGTGTGAATAAAGAAAACTATACAACAATTATTAGTAGTTGTAGAGTATTGCATTATATGGGTTTATCCTGATTTATATAGGACCATTGCTACCAATAGACTTGGATATTTGTTTCTTGTGCTTAAAAAACTGCAATAATTCATACGCACAATTCACATGTATCTATGCTTTAATAAATTTCTACAGGTAAATTGACTGGCTTAAAAGGTTTATATGCACATAAATGTCTAAAAATTTTAAAAATTCTAAAAATATACATCTCACAGCATACTACACTAGCAATTTTTGATGTTATTATCTTGACCTTGAAGTCAAGTACATATTGGTAATTGCATGTCTTTAATATTTATAACTTGCCCTTTTTACTGAAATTGTTAAGATGCCAATATTTCTGCACAGTTTGAGTGATCCATAAATAGAATATTGGTAACAAGTCTTTTATGATTTGTCTAATATTTATAAACCAGTTGTAAATACAAACTGTGTTGATAAATGAAAATCCAGAACCAATAATGGCTAACTGCCAAAACTTGACCAAAACTTATTTTGCAAATACCTTGAAACTTGAGCAGCAATGTGAATATCAAAATAACAAATTATAGTTCATTTTATAAACAGAAAGTTGTGAGTCCCTATACTATTCACATAATATATAAATTTTCAAAAATTAAAATTTCATAATTTAAATAGGAAGAGAAGAATTGTAAGCTAGGATGCAACTAAAATATATAAATGGTATGTTTAAATTTTTAAAATTAACATTTAGCAAGCATTATCATAATAATTAATTCTGCCCAAATACATGACAGATATTAAAACTATACTAAAACTAATGAATGACAGTTTAAGATATTTATATATTTACATATTAAAAGAATCAAACAAATAGCAAATTAATGGAATAGTAATTGCATTAAGCTAGCTCTAATGTCCAATCTACTTCTGTACAAAAAACTGTCCCCAAATACTGAGTAATTAGTTATAAAGGGAGTCACGTAATTTTACAGGGAAACCTAACCAATATGCCACTTCAATAAAGAATACAAAGAGTATCACCTAGAGAGTGACAATTTCAATCATAAAGCACTGATCAGAGAGATGCATTAAGAAAATATATGTATGTTTCTGTGATATTCCTGCCACATAAGGAGATATCAGATATATACACATTGAGGAATAGCCCAACAAAAAAAGTGACTTATAAAAATCATGCAAGAGCCGGGCACGGTGGCTCGTGCTTGTAAGCTTCAGCCTATGAAGCGGCCGGGGCTTATGGATCGCAGTTCGAGCCCCGCCTGGGGCCCGTAGCAAGACCTAGTTCCAAAAAAATAGCTGGGCGTGGTGGTGCGCGCCTGTAATCCCAGCTACCTGGGAAGCTGAGGCTGGGGATTGCTTGAGTCTGTGGTACCCCGGGCAACGAGAGCCTGAGGTTCCACGGGCAAAAATAGCGAGACCTAATCTCAAAAAAAAAAAATTAATAAATAAAAATAAAAATCATGCAAGACAACTGAAATTCAACACTGAAGTAGATAAAAAGAAATGACAAAATGCAACATGTGATTTTGACTGGTTCTTGTTGCTATAAAGTATCTTATGGGTACAACTGAACGGTGTCAAGAGAATAAGTAACTGACTAGATGTAATAATACCTGCCAGTATTCTGATTTCGATGATATTATGACCTTTCAGTAAGAGCATATCCTTGCTTTCAGAATTAAACATGAAGTATTGGAATGTAACAAACTTCATATCAGTAATTTGTCATCAGGAAAAAAAAAAGCTTATCTATCCAGCAAATTTTCTACAAGTTCTAAAGTATTTAAATGTTTTGAAAAAGTGAATCCAGAAAGCAAAGTTAGGTTTGGTAGTCCTGATGCGAGAGTCAGGAATATGGACAAAAAGGGTTGGTTATCTTAATGCCTGGTTTTAATAAACACTAAAAATGTCATAAAATGTATAAGACCATTCTATGGAATTTGATTGTGCTCTAGTCGCACTGTTTTTGTATTCAGTTATCTACTACCAACATCAGTACACTTCTAATCTGTAGAGAATATAAAGTGATGGAGTAGACATCAATCATAGTAGACATCTATCATAGCATGCTATTGCTCCTTTCTAACACAATCCCGCTCTTGTTCAGGGATAGACTCCTCTCACTGTCACCATAGTTTTCAAAGGAAGTAGCTGGACATCAGCACCTGAATTGTGTTTTATATATCCATGAGTAATCCTATTTCCCAACTAGAGAGATTGACTCAATTAATCCAGTTAACTCATGATAGTCCCTTGTCTCAAAAATGGGTTCAGGAATTAGCTTGCAACCTAATATGAGCCAATCAGTCATGAAGCAAAAGCAAAACAAACTATGAATATGGAGCCAAAAACCTCTAAGAGGTATTTTGCCACCTTGAGGTTAATCAACTTAAGGAAAACCGACTGCAGCTAACAGGATAAATTCAAAGAAACCGTGAAGAAAAGTAGGTGTCATGAAGGAGTTAAGCAGCCCTGAATAAGGCTGTCTGCCTTCATGAACCAATTGCTTTCACTCAAACCAGTGAGAGTGAATTAATTTTCAATAACTCGCTTCCAAAAGCACATTAAATCTTACAATCTGTAATTTCATGTTTGAAAAAGTGACACACGTGGGCCTGTCTTTCCAGGTAATTTCTTATTTTGTTCTCCTTCTGAACACTAAAATAAGAGTAGGGGGAATAGAAATGAAAACAAGGAACAGAGAAGAACAAATCAGTCTTTATTAAACAGAGGTTTAGGCTTACATAGTTATTGTTTATACATTCAGAAGGAAAAACAATCTAACAAACATGCATATGACACTAAGTTACCTGGCACCATTTAGATGTTTTATATACTAACTCGTTTGATCCTTACAGCACATTTAAAAGGAATTGCTATCACCACTATCTTCATTTACAAGTGAAGAAACTGAGACACAAGGAGTTAAGTGACTGGCTTAAGGTCACACGGCTAGTAAATGGGAGAGCCAGAACTCATAACAGTATGTCACACTAATAGTCAATGAGGTTGTTCCAGTATTATGTACTATAGGATTATGGTATGCAGTTAATTAATACATACGCAAACCTAAGATTTGCTTCAGAAAAACTCAATATTTCTCAAGTACCATAAAAATAAATGGAACAATTAGTCATCTTTCTTGTAAAAATAGATAATTACCATATGTCAATGTTTATCTAAAACCAACATATAAGAGATAGCAACACAAGTTCAGTAAGTATGAAGAATGGTATATCAGAGTAGATGGTTTTGTTGAAAAATAAAAATTCCTTTTGTTAATAAAGGGTGTTTAGGGTATGCATTTTAAAAGAAATCTTAATTTTAGTTGTCGACCAGACATAATTCTCTCTTTTGTCCAAATATTATATATCTTTGCTCATTCAGTTCAACTGTCACCAAAACTTCATTTCTCATCATCTTACCTGCTATAGTTTCCATAGATGGTTGATCTAATAAAATAAATCTCCAAGCTTGGAAGAAGAAAAAGAGGTAAGGCAAACCTCCTTTTCTTTAATGCTAAAGAAAGTCCTGCATTGCCCAACTCTTCACTTATGATATGAGGTCATCTCCTGTCTCTCCAGGAAAAGCTCCTTCTTGAATTTTCCCCATGTAAGTTGTCCACCAAGCCTAATAACGGATGTAGAGAGGATGAAGGTAGAAATGGACCTCTCCTCAACCCATCATGACTGAAGTGCTTAATGATGCCTTTAGGTATTTTAATCCTATAATGTGTAAATGTTTAAAGGACAAACATCACACTGAGCATAGAGTAAGGTCAACAGCATAATTTAAAACAGGTTAGGTAGCTACAACAAAATTGATCTGGACTGTCAGTTAAACTTCCCTAGATAGTTTTTAGCTACTTGGCTCATTCCAATCAGTCCCGAAAGCCCAGCTCAATTCTAAAAATGCAATCACCATTATAGTTAAACTATTTGTGTAGTAGTTGCAATTAGTGCCCTTTTAGCTGTGTCAAATATGTGCTAACCACTACCTTAAATTTAGTCTTTTACTTTGAAGTGTCAGAAAACATGCCTTTGCATGTGTATTCCTTTTGGTAAGTATATAGTGGCTCTTGAACAATTAGGTTTGAATTAGGGATTAAATTTTTATTTTTAAGTAAGCTTTAAAGGACACAGGGCTTTTTAAATGGCAGGAATCCTGAGCCAGGTGTTAATTCACAGCTCATAACCCACCTCCTGGCTCTTCACTGCCATGAAAGACACCTGTGCAGTTCATTAGTCTCCCTGAACCAAATGGGGTTCACTTTTTCGGTAGTGCCTCAGTTTTGCTAATTAGGGGATACTTGAAGCACTGCTCTTGGGATTTCTTCAGTCTGGAAGCCTTCTTCCTTTCCATAATCTTACCAGTTTTTAAAGTTTGTCTCCAAATGTTCCTTCCCTGACATAGAAGGAACATTCAATTCTATTGGGTTGGAAGGAACTGGGTTGAGTCATGTCTCCTGCCTGTCTCTTAACAGCAAGTTACTTCTCTCAGTTATCATTTGTTTCTTGAGCACAAGTCAGAGTGCTGGTAGGATTAGGAGCTCATGTCCAGGGGAACCGATGCTCATCAGGGCCCTCTGTTTTCATCGACCCCCTACATGGTTTTATTTTGTTTTAACTTTTTAAATTACTTGCTGACATTTTTTTAATTGAGAATACTCTTAGTAGAATCTCCACAAACATAAACAGCTTTCTAATTTTATAGCACTTCTAAAACAGTTTTATTATAAAGTTTACCCCAGATAGGTCATTTTAACTTGGCTTCTATCATATGTTGGTCATAGCCATGATTTACTTGGTGGTGAGTAACTGTGCGGGAATGCATTGCAATTTTAGGATCCTGTGGGAAAATGCAATGTGTTTATAATGCATTTTCCAGAAATGATTGGGAAAATTGTGAGGATTATCCTGTGATTTACTTACTTTATAAATTCACATGCTCACTAAACTAGATGGAATTCTCTTTGTATAATTACTTTTGATTTCAAAGTTTATAAAGTTTGCTGATAGGATAAAAATTATATTGTGGCTAAGGTTATTAATATTGTCTTAAAAGTAAGTTTGATGGCTATGGAGCAAATAGAAGTAGTTGAAATTTGTATCAGGGCCAACCAGATTTGGCTTAGTTTCCTCACAGCTGCTTGTCTTTTACATTAGAAAATAAAGGGGGGAAAGCCAGAAATCTCCAGAATGCTTACCAAGTATGTGAAGTTAGTTTTCAAATGGCATTTGAAAGTCATTTGGGGGAAAGGGAGTAGTAATAAAGATAACTAAAAATTCTAAGATAATTTGAAATTTCACCACATGCTTTAAATGTGTGGATATGTGTGCCTGTGTCTATGTGAGTTTCTGGGACACATCAAATATCACATATTAGAGGACTATGAGATTTTAAAGTAGATAATTCAGATATATAATTAATGTGTTTGTATCTTTGGGCTTAGAATAGGTTGTCCTCTTATATGAGGGATGTAGGGGAAAACAGACAAATCAACAAGAAAAACTTAAAACTGTCAGCAGAACTGAAGCATAGAGGAGGGGGGAAATCAAGGGTGGGATGGGCACAAAAGATTAAGATGATGGTTCACAGGTAATAAGGTGGTGGGAGAACCCTGAAGAAGATAATGCTGTAAAATGAAAAAAAATAGAAAAGGCAAGTGCCCAATTAAAGCAAAAAAAAGGTTTTCCAGTGCTTCAGAAAATATTTACATGGAATATTTCTTTATATCTTTTAGAACAATCCAATAACATGGAATCATTATTTTTCTAAATTACTTAATAAATCTTATGAAAGATTTAAAAAATAAAAAAAAAAAAAAACAAAGACCAGGCTGTTCTCTTGGAATTACAGGACAACTGAGGTCCTTCCATTCAGCTTGAGAGGAGAAAGCACCCATCTCCTCAGTGGCTTGAGCTTAAGATGATATAGGTCACTACTGCTTACAGCTCACCTTCCAATCTGCTCTCTTGGCATCAAATTAATGTAAGCTAGAAATGTAGGGAATGCACGTAGCTCATGAACAGCAAGATCTGTAAGAATCAGGGTTTCCAAAAATAATAAATAGGGTGACCCAACTTAGATTACCCTTATGAGCGCAAATAAAGGAAACTCCTATTGTCATCTTGGTCCCAGTCTCTGTAAACCAAAAGCTAAGATCTCTAAAATGGCTTTCAATTCCAATATTTTAGTTCATCTTCCATTTGAACAATAATTCTCAAATGTTTTAACTTCTACCTATTACAAACATGATTTCCTCCAAAAGAATGTATTTGAGGTGGAAAAATAAAAATAATTTCACGTTTTGAAACATGTGAGAAAAGTTTAGATCTTTATATTTTGCCTAACATCTGCACCTTTGAACAAGCACATTGGATGGGAAAATATATGGTCATTTCTCCCATTAGACATTTCTTGACAAAAGCAATGAGTACTGTGTAACCATTCCCAGTTTCACATAATTATCACTGTGCCCACTTGTTGAAGCTAAAAACCAAGATTTATTTAGTGATTTTTTAAGAAACTTATACGTGAAGGTGAAAAACAGATTTTTTTTTTTTTTGACTTAGAGAAAAAGTCTTGAATGGTCTGAGAAGAAATGTTTTGGTAAATATTGTTTGGGCCTTTATGATAAGATATTTCATTCTCAGAGAAACCATAAAATGGATAAGGAATCCAAAAGTATATACTTAAGGAAGTATTTGGGGAACATAAGCATTCCCTGGAGACTCTAAGTAATATATGGGGAGGGAATTAGACTTTCATTAGTCTCACAGATATAGATATATAGATACAGATATATATGAGACTTGACCATTGTTGGAACTTAAAAGGAAAGGCAGATTCCACCAAAGGACTAAAATACAAGAACAAACAAGTATTACTAGGCTGGTAAATATTTAATAACTAGGAAAAATGAAACGACTTGAATTTTCTGAAAGATTCTGGAACAATAAAGGCAAAAATCAACATGAACTGAAAAATAAAATGTAAAATCAGGCTGGATTACAGACATATATTCAGCTGTAAAGTTAACAGGACTCAACATGACTGAAATATGTAATGGCCCCCTTTCTGAGTGATCTGTACTTCCTTACCATAGGCACTCCCAGATGCCCTTGCTATTCCCAACTGATGTCCAATTACAATAACTTTCTCCCTTCATGATAGCTTACAAGCCCTGGTAAATCCCCCTTGTAATCCTGTCTCAGAAACTGCATGAATAACTTCTCCCAGAAGTCCCTGGTGGAAGTCCAAAACTGAAAAGCAAGTGGGCCTTCATATGGTATCTCTGCTCCATGTGCCTCATTCAAGTCTTCTCCACCTTTTCCTTGCCACTCAGCTCCACATTTCATTAGGTGGACAGAGAACATGGAATTCCCCCTTTTTATGGGGATTACTCTTTATAAAATATAAAATAGAGTATAAAATATAAAATAGAGTAAGTACTTAAGTCTTAGCTATCAAAATTGTGATGCACAAATTGCTGGCGAGGATGTGGAGAGAAAGGAACACAACTACACTGCTGGTGGCAATGTAAACTAGTTCAACCGCTATGAAAAGGGGTGTGGAGGACCCTCAAGCTAATGAAAATGGAACTACCATTTGACCCAGCAATTGCTCTTCTGGGAATCTACCCAAAAGAGACCTCAATGTGGGTACAAAAGGACACCTGTACCCGGATGTTTACTGCAGCACAATTTATAATTGCAAGGTCATGGAAACAACCTAAATGCCCCAAAACAGAGGACTGGATGA
>PVHY01001115.1:49690-82749 GCA_004024945.1 Uropsilus gracilis | reverse complement strand
GAGAAATCATATTAGCTGAAACAAGCCATAAAGAAAAAGGCAGAAACCAAATGGTTTCACTAATGTATGGGATATAGTGAAAAAAAATAAAATAAATAAAAGCCTTGAGGAAAGTCAAAACAAGCGAAGCACCAAAATGAAGTGCACAACTATGAACAGGAGGGAAAGGGGGGGGAAGGAGGGGAGGGAGGGGGGGCAAACCCTTGAGATTACAAAGTTGTAAAATTTATATATAAATAAAGGGGAAAAAATAAAATATAAATATTTCAAATGAAAAAAATTGTGATGCATATATAAAGCACTGAATAAATGTCCTATTTAGGCATTCAAATTAATAAGGCAAATTCTCACTCAAATATCTTTGAGATTTTTATTTTCATTACAAGTGAGGTGAGTTTTTTGAAAAACTTCCTATAATCCTATTTCCATTATCCACCACTGTTTTTACCCAAAATTTATTGACTTAAAATTACAATGATGTACTATTTTTCACATTTCTGTGGGCTTGACTGGGTGGTTTGATTCCATGGAAATTTGGCTAGGACACCTTGGTTTTCTTCCAGATGGCTTCTTGCCATGTGGAGTCTTATCCTATAGGGCCATTCCACCTGGCAATTCTCTTGAGAGGTATAGCCTGGACTTCCTTATATGATAACAATTCTAAATGGGGTCATGAAAAGGAAAACTTGACATGTAAACTCTCAAGAAGTCTTGCTTATGTCACACTTGCTAATGTCCACATACATGATCAAGACCAGCATCATTGTGGAAGAGGACTGCTGAAGGGCATGATTTGGTGGGGGAAGACATCAGTGCACCAGCCTGCCACAGATTCCTATGCATATTCATAGAAACCTTTTTCAGAATCAATGAGAAGATGCCAAATAACTGATTTTTATACAGAGTCTCTAGTTCTCTGAGTAATGAAAGTAGAATTGGAACTGACTACAAGTTCCTGTCAGTCTGATTCTCTATGCCATATGTGCATGGCCCTAGCATACAATGAAGATTTAGAAATAATGGCAAAGTCATTTTAAAGAGTTAGGAGAAAATGAATAAATTATGACCTTGTAAGTACCAATTTCAATCTACCACTTATGGACTAAAAAAAATTGCCAAAGATTATGATAATCATCTAACAGCATACACATAACATCATCATCATCATCAGGGTTGCCATTGTAATTGTTACAATTGTATTAACATTTCCTCCCTGAAATTTCCATTTGAAAGACAATGGTAATTCCATTTTTAAATCAGCTTCTAACTCTGAATTGCTCCAGTACAGATCTTGTTAGCTTCCCCTGATCAGAGCTGGCCTGTTTCACTTTTTATTCCTTTGCTCTGCCCTTCTGAAGGTGAAAAAGAAAAGACATTTCAAAGCAAAAAGCTATTATTTTATGTCTACCACAATTATAAGCAAGATTCAATTATTGCTCTAAAATATTCATTGCAAACTTTATGATTTAAAGATACTTCATTTCCTATTCATGTGTAGTTCCCATATGCACAGTATAAATATTTACAGTTAATTATGAAAAAATTCACAATTAATCCCAGTAGCATGAAAATACATTAATAAATTTACATTCCTAAACTCTTCAGAAATTACTTGGAAGTGTAAAAAGAGAAGGATGCCATAGAGAGTAGCCAGAGGCTTATTTTAGGGCCTCTTACTGACCCAGAGTCCTTCTAAAGCCAAGTTCAGAGGCTCATATTTTTGTGAGGATACCATGTGAAGATACTTTCTCTTAGGACCCTCTTTCTACTCTGAAATTGCCCTCTATCACACATCCCCTTTCATTAGGTGGTACTAGACTGGATGTGGCATACAGACTCTGGTAAAGTTAAATCAGGAATATATTTAGTTTGATTTTCTGGATAGATATGGTTGTCACATTAATGTACATTTAAGTCAGTGCCAGTCACCCTAGTACAGGAAAGGCCTTCAGAAATACGTCTGACAAACACTATACATGCTCACTCATTGTGGTGACAGGAAGGTGCAGGCCCTACAACCATGGAAATGTCAGGTGTGAGAGTTGTTAGTGAAGGAGAAACAAGACTTGAACTATATGAACCAAGTTTCTGTTTTGAAGTGATAAAAATACACACAAAAAAAACCACAGATGGAGGAAGTAATATACAGTTATATTAGGCAATTAATGAAAACAACATATTTTCTTTGTGGATTGTGTTTATGGCACTTTTTAGTTTTCAAACCTATTAAATTTTTTTAATTATTTTCAATCCATTCATATCAGTAATAGTACATTTATGTTTTCTTCTTAAAATTCCACCAATTCTAGAAACTAAACCTGAAATTAAAGTAATCTCTCATAAAGTAAAATCTTTTATTTGAGGATTGAAGTGCTGGACAATAGTAAAGTCACAGTGAGTAGATTTTCTTATTTTGGATTTCTGTTTTTCTTCTCTTTACTCATGAAGACTGACCATTTATAAAATGTGATTCTGCTTTCTTTTACTTTCACTTTTAACTCTATTACATAGAGATAGAGATGAGTTTTGGTCAGAGGTAAATCAATCCTGACAGAATGATTGCATTAGTCAGGATTCTCCAGAGAAATAGAATAGGATGTGTGTAATAGGTAGGTAGATGACTAGTGGGGAAATAGATATTAGTGTAGTGGGGGAGGCTATTTTAATGAAGTGACTCACACAAATATGGAATATTATAACAGGGTAATTTCCAGGGAAAGGGGATATTCCATGTTCCCAGATCTATCCTAAGGAAGGATAGAGTTGGGCAGGGAGGGGAATCTGGAGAAATAGAGAGAAGGAGATCAAGAAGACCAGAGAGGGAATGTAGAGCAGTGACATGTGAGGAAGACACACTTGCTTCCCTGCTGGGGACTTGTAGTGGGAACTTGGGGAACATAGAAAGAGACAAATGAAAGAGACAGACAAATGAAAGAGACAGACATGAGCAGTCTAACCTTGTTTTTTGATTTTGCTTTTTTCCTTCAAGACTTGCCTGGCACCTGCTACCTTTCCTACAGGTCCCCACCAGAAGGTGCCTTAGACTTGTAGCAAGCTTCTGAGCCTCAGTGAGGCTAGTTGGCCAGATGCTTTGGCCAACCCTGCTTTGGGTCAACCCTATTTGACTGGGCATTTACCCACAAAGGGATGTGCTCAATAGGGAAACTCTTTTAACTATATATTTTTTTCTTTTCTTCTCTTTATTGCACACTGATTGCATTAAATTGTTTTCCATTGAAGGTCATATGCACTGGAAGTGTGTTTGCTTTCATAATACAGATGCAGAACATATTTAGAGGATGCAGGTTTGGGGATACTGGGGTACCCTTTCTTCTACCCTATAACAGCATGAAAAGCATGAAATCTGCACAGGTTTTGTTTTTGTGCCAGTCTCTGTCTGCAAGCAGAAGACCCAGGAAAGAAGTAATGTTGCAGCTGAGTCTGAAGGCAGACTTCAGGAAGAATTCAGGGAACTAAGTTCTTTTTATCTTCTGGCCTTCAACTGTGATAGGGTGAGGCCAACCCACATTACTGAGGGTAATTTAATTTACACAAATCTAGTAATTTAAATGTTAATTCACTTTAAAAAATACCTTCACAGCAACATCCTGACTAGTGTTAGAACCCAATCAACACATCCAATTAACCACCAAATTGATGAACACACAGTGAAGGAAAAGAATTAGCATTACACATTTACTGAAGTCAAAACATAGAAATATATATGCCTGTTCCATTTATTGGTGGGAGAATAATGATACTACTTATAAAAGTTAACAAGGTATCAAATTAAAGAAATCTTGGTCAAACTACCACACACAAGCATGTCATAAAATATAAAAAGAATGTTGTGATTTTGGCCTAATTATGTGGTTAAGTCATCCCTAGGAATCACCAAGAAAAAAGACTGCTTTGATTTGTATTTCTTTGAGTGCTTTAGAGCATGCCAAAAGAACAAAGATCACAATGTGAACTAAGATCCCTTGCAGTTCTAACATTTTACAACTCAATTCGATGTTATTGGATGAGATTTAGAGGAGATGGGGGAGGAAATATTGAAACAAATTTTGATAAAACTCTGTATTAGGCACATTAGAGGCATATGCTGTCTTTGCCTTGAAGAACCATTTGTCATCTGAAAAAGACAAGCTAGCGAGACAAAGGGGGATTTAAAATCAGTCACATCAGTTCACATCATAGTTCAGAATAGTTGATTTTTCTAAATAATTTTTGACTTGTAGAGTAATTTTTAAAATGCCAACAGAAGTTGCACATAAAATAAGTCCCCCGCATGATCCAAAACTAACATTTGAGAACAGAGCTCATGGTATAGAAAAAAGCACTAAACAAATTTTATTAGATTACATGTCACACTTAGTATCTTAGCAACATCCAAAGGCTGAGTAGAAATTACGTCCCCAATTCCAATATTCCTATAGATTTATGAATGATTTTTCTTTCAATTTTTTCCAAAAATATGTTTTTCATGCCACTGAACAATAAAATAGTGTGGGGTCACATTGCATACCAAACCTAGCCCCAAACAATATTTTTTCCTTTAGTCTCTAACTTGACTTCCCACTGTATGTGGTAAAAGGTCTGTCTGCACAGCTTTCTTGTAAAACACTCTCTAGCTTATTTGTCCTATTTCCTTAATCCAATCCAAATTTAATACCTTTTCAAAGATCAAATATAGTCTTAATCCTTTAATAAATGTGAATGAATAGAACAGAAACTTGGTTTTCAGATTTTGTAGCAGTGATTTTCAAACCATCCTCTTGCAAAACACTGATTTCCCTCATGCTAATTTGAGGTATGTTCACTACAAAAAAATCTTAATATTAGATTTCTTTTCCTGATCTGCATATTTAAAAATGTAACTAGTTAAAAATTTTCAATGCTAAAGAACTTCTTTTTTGCCCTTAGTATCAATTTCTACCCACCAGATGACAAAATGTATGTGTCAATAAATGCTTATTAATGCAAATTGAAAAAATTATTCACTTGATCTTAAATTAAAGAAATTATTCATTTTATCTTCTAGTGGATTTTAGCTCTCACTAAATTTTACATAAGCTTTCTCCTCACATGAAAGAAATATAACCCTACAGTATACTAAAACATCTACATTCTGGTGACTCATTAGCTTCTCTTGAGTTTCATTAGAAAGAACAAGTTCTCAGGGCCCTATTAGCTCAAAGTGTTTTATTTAAATCTTTACTATTAACCACAGATTTGACATCCCCACCAAAACAGTATCACTGTGTAAGAATACAAAAACAAAAACAGCCCTCTAAATCACCAGCATCTCTAAATTTAGAAACATATGGTTTTCACTTATTCAATTGTAAGTTCTTCAAGTGTCTGGACTATGAACTCCACTTTTTTCATATCCTTGACCCCACCTATCATATCACCAGCTTATCTGAGATGCTTAGTATTTATGACATTGTTATTTCCACCACTAGGTGGCACCCTCCAATATTAGAACATCTACCAGTCTTCATTCCACCACTCACCCACCAAAACCTTCCCAGTACCAATCCTAAATGTTATTCTCTTGATAGAATCAAGAGTAATTGGAGACCAACATTTTCTTTTGTTACTAGGCATTGTATCCAGTTTCCTCTCCTCATACTCAACTAGCAAAAGAAGAGCAACAGAAAATGATATCCTCACTCACCTTTTTTCTGGCAACTAGCTCTCTAAAAACCCCAATAGCTGCATCAATAACAAACAGTTATCATCACCTTTATTAGGTCTTTCATTTGTATCTGTCATTGTTCTAAGTACTCTATATGGATCATCTTTTCCATTCCTCTTAATGCACCACTGGCATAAGTTTGGTAACTGGAGGATGTTTTCCATAAAACAAGAAAGAACTAGGGAACCTAAGAGGCCTTACAGCTGGAATGAGGAGGAAATAGCAGTCTTGATCACTAGAATTCACACAGGTAAGAGTGCTTCCCAGCTGATGCCAGCAGGGTGGAAGGAGTCATCCTAGGATTACAGACTACGCCCCCATCACCTTAGCACTTCTCAGGGAAACATGATGGGTGGGGCAAGGAAAGAGGAGGAATCCTAGAAGAACTAAGATGGATTAGGAGAGTCTAACAACAGATACCTTAAGCATTTGTAATAGAAAACAGTTTTAGTTTGGGGAAAATAAATCTGTATTTCCTACACATCTAAGTTTATAGACCTAGAAAGTATCACCCCTATAGCTAAAAAAACAGATCCAGACAGAAGCAGACACTAGCCCAACATCATATGTACTTCAGGGATGTTATCTGTATTTGAAGCCATACAACTGAATCCAGATTTCATTCTTTTGCAAATTGAATATATGGAAATTTTACAAACATAATGGGACTAGTCTGACATTAAAAGGATAACCAGCCACAGTATCATTTTCAGTATTTATTCCTTCTCTGTGTAACCTTCAATCACTAAGAAAAGTCATAAATGTAGTTGGATCATAGTAAAGTCCAAGATAAATATAATTCAAGCTAAATATAACATTTGATTTTCTGGCAACTATATTTAAAGAAGTAAAAAGAAACAGCAAAATTTTCACACTTTTAAAAATATCCAAGATAGTATCATTGAATCATTTCAACATGTAATCAATACTTTAAATTTTCAACTAAACTAATTTGCATTCTTTTTTATACTCGTTCATCATAATCTGGCATGTATTTTATACTGATATCATGTCTCAATGCACATTCAACACTCATTCAGCTGGCTGTGCTGATCTAGATAAAACAGTAAAATAGTGATTCAAATTCAATGTGAAGGACACTTGAAGCTCTTGAATTCATGTTGACTCCAGATACTATCCCCTTCCATAAACTGCTACAGAAGAACAACCTTCTTTTTATCTTTCCCAGAACTTTATCCTCCTTTACAACAATCTCTAATTTTTCAGGAATTAAGTTTAGTACTTTTTCATAAGATATTTGTATTTGCAGTTTTCTCCCGCTTTTGTTATCAGCTTAATTGAGAATTGTCATATAAAAAATTTAGTGAGAAGTTTTCTTTAGTAGGAAAAGTTCATAAAGTTTTACTGCATGTCTTGTACAATCCTATCTTTTATTAGTCATCTCAGCAATGACTTGCAGCCTGAGAGGTAGTTACTACCAGCATTATTTATCTCATTTCATATATCAGAAACCTGAGCTCAGAGAACTGAGTTTACTTGTCAAGGTGATTCAGTTGGAAAGTGGAAGCACCTGAATTCCAAACTGGACCAGCTGCCTCTACTCAGCAACTGTCTTCAGGGCTCCTAACTTATAAATATCAGGAGGAGGTAGGTTTATATGATTACATCATAAAATGCTAGAGCCAGAGAAGAGGAAGTGAATTTTTCACCTAGAAAAACAGAAGCAAAAAGTCTTTATATATCTTTCTGACTAGTCAATCAAATCTCTCTTTAGAAAACACTACTTAAAATAGACCTTTGACTCTTCAGTTTTGTTATTTCAATTTTTTTTTTTTTTTTTTTTTTGAGACTAGGTCTCGCTATTTTTGCCCGTGGAACCGCAGGCTCTCATTGCCCGGGGTGCCACAGACTCAAGCAATCCCCAGCCTCAGTTTCCCAGGTAGCTGGGATTACAGGCACGCACCACCACACCCAGCTATTTTTTTGGAACTAGGTCTCGCTATGTGCCCCAGGCGGGACTCGAACCATGATTCCTAACCCCAGCTGCTTCATAGGCTGAAGCTTACAGGCATGAGCCACCGTGCCCAGCCCTTCCTCACTTCAATTTTTAAACAAGCTTTGCAATAATATCTGCTGAACACATTGCAAGGCAGAATGTTATAAATTAAGATGTTACAAAACACAATGACAGGACATCTAATTCCCATATTTTGCTCTCAATACAGGTTTAGAACTTTGTGGCTACACTCAAAATTTCCGTGAGATGTAGTTTCCCCTCAAGGACTGCTAAGAGACTGTAGAAGCAGGAGGACTACCAGCATTTTCCACCTAGAGATGTTTCTTTCCCTAATCTGGTCACCACCACTGACTATCATTTTCGTCACCATTAACAAACACTCAGAAAGCCCCATACTCAAGCCCAAGTTGCATTCAGGCTTTGATCATTCATGTCTGAGCATCTCTGGCAAACAGATGAATCAGAGTCACAAAGAATCTGGGGAGTGGGAGGAGAGAGTTTTTGAACTAAGACATGAAGCTCTTTATTCTTCTAATAAAAAAGGCAGGAGGGAAAGACTGAGAAATAATACTGAGTGTGGCTCAGTATTTATGATGTCCCCTCCTTCTCTCAGGATCACCCCTTTCTGTATCCAGAGACCTAAGCCATACCCGCAAAAAGATAGGAGAGCTAGTTAGCTCACAGCTGAGAGGCACAAGACTCCAAAATCAGTATTGCTTTTGAAAACTCTGAAAGACAATAAAACAAGAGTAAGAATTTCCCCCACTTGGCAGTGAAACCAGTATGGATTTGGAGAATCAATGAATTAAGCTCTTGTCCTAACTATATTGCTAGCCCACCAGCAGGATCCAGAACATTAACAGCTACAGAGAAAAACTCGAGTCACTTCCACTGGTCTCAACATGGTAGGGGAACATCCTCAGGCCACACACATTCCCTACAGCCACACTGACAGGCCGCATTCAGAGACACAGAGCCTGGCTTAAAGAGGAAGCCATGGCTCTGCTGACTGAGAATCTGAGCATGCACATGCTTGGTAATTCATGAGAAAACCCAGATATACCTGGAGGCAGCTGGATAGTCCCCAGAAACAAGTACAAACAGAATCCGACAAGTAATCCACAATTGGTAAACTTCACGTGATCCTGTGTGGCCTGGGCGTTGGTTATACAAACACTGTGCTACTTCACTACCTAACGCAGACTCCAGCTGATCAAGTGCTCAGTAATTGCTCAATACTTTTTTTCCTGGCCTCAGGACATAAAAACAATGTGTCCCCAAGAACAGGCTGAGGGAGAACACTGTGTGGGAGACGGTGAAAGGATGGACACGGCGATGGATTACAGGATTGTGTCTATAATTTAAGCTACAGAGACACTTTGTAACAGTGGTGACCCTGAAACTGAAAGGATAAGTGCTGGTGAAAGACTTCCCTTTAGTTGATTCCTAAAGCGGGAAGAGAAGGAGCAGACAGGTTTGGTAGTTTATCAAAACATTATCGACAAAAGGGAGAACAAACATCCCATAGAACAATCTAGTGAAACAGAAATTTAATTGTTTTATCGAGTTTTTTTAATGCCTCATATTTGCTTTAGTAGAAATTGATCTAGTTTCTCAGTCCTTGTAACTGAGCAAAAAGTGAGTCACGTTGTTAAAGAAATTACAATCTTGTTGCGTAAATAAATGCAACAATGATTCATCCTTTGAGCTTTCCCTCAACAAACCACAACCAAGTTGCCAACAGCGTGAACGCCAGGAAAACTTCTCCACAAGAGGGCGCCAGAAGCTGCCATTCTTTAATACAAAGTCTAGAACTAGTGAAGATTTGAATTTCATGACGAAGTTTAAAGAGGGAAGGCGCCAAATATATAGCAAAAGCTCTAGGCAAGTATATCTAGCTCACATGCTTGCTTTATGCTAATGTTTTTAAAAGTATTGAAGTCTTCATAGTGACTTAGGATGTTAAATATGTAAATAGCGACATCTGAGCAACAGAGATAGTGCTATCATTATACTTGAAATTACTGAATACAGCGAGGGTTTTGTTAGTGAATTCATTTTAATAGGCTTTTTTTTTTCATTTAAAAGGGAACTCAGGATGGCATTTCAGTTACTTGAATCATTGCTACATATTCTCTTATGCAAAGACTAAATTACTGCATTAAGTAATAGCAAGCATAAAAAAGGTATCCACTATGGTATGTCATTGTTAATTTGCTAAGCAATGCCAATTTGGAGTTATGAAATGAAGCTATAATGGAGAATTCAAAAGAGGGTTTCTTTTTTAAATATTCTATTATCAGTAAAGAAAATAGTGGGTTTTTTGAAAGAGGGAGAGAGAAGTACAAATGTGATACCAAGTTATGGTAGAAATGGCCATTTTCTTGTTAGAGGCTGCCAGCTGAGACTGGACTAAACTTAGGTTGTGAAATCAGGACTACTTTATTTTACTCCTTTATCTGACTTCAGAAGACTGAAAGAAAAAAATGGATAAAAAATACTGTAGAATTAAGAACACAAATATTTTCAGCAGTAAATGTCAAGCTGATGGTCATTAACATAGTCACACACCAGTTTAATTTAAATCACTGTCTTCAGCCAGACATGGTGTCGCATGCCTGTACGTGGCAGCCTAGGAAACCACGGCTGGGGCCAGAGATCGTGGTTTGAGTCCAGCTGGGGGCACGTAGCGAGACCCAGTCCCAAAAAAATAGCTGGGCATGGTGGCACGCGCCTGTAATCCTAGCTACCTAGGAAGCTGAGGCTGGGGATTGCTTGAGTCTGTAGTTTCCTGGGCAAAAAATAGCAAGACCTAGTTAAAAAAAAAAAATCACTCTGTCTTTCACACTTACATTCAGCTATGCTTACAGGTGAAGGGTAACAGGACTAATGAGTTATAGACTGTCATTGTAGCCTGTGTTTCACCTTTCAGCACTTAGATGGGTATCCTGAACACCACACCCTTTTATGGAAGGCTGGCATTAGAGTCCATAGTCCTACTGTCTCTCAGTTCATCAAGCAGACACACAGAATTTAAAAGAACAAAGAGCTCCTTAGAGCAACAAGATCCGATCCTATAGAACCCACAGCATGATAGAAACTTTGAATGGACTCTCCATTTATCTCAAACTTATGTTTTCTATTGCCTCATAATTATTCCAATACATAGTGCTTAAAACAACATAGGCTTACTACTCATAGTTTCTTGGGTCAGGATTCAGGGGCTGCTCAGCTGATGTTTTTTTGTTTGTTGGTTCTTTTTTGTTGTTGTTGTTGTTCTTTTTTTTTTTTTATGAGACTAGGTCTCGCTATTTTTGCCTATGGAACCACAGGCTCATGTTGCCCGGGGTAACAAAGACTCAAGCAATCCCCAGTCTCAGCTTCCCAGGTAGCTGGGATTATAGGCGCGTGCCACCATGCCCAGCTATTTTTTGGGACTAGATCTCACTGTGTTGTCCCTAGTGGGACTCGAAATGTAATCCCTAGCCCCAGCTGCTTCATAGGCTGAAGCTTACAGGCACATGCCACCGTGCCCGGCTAGCTGATGGTTCTTGTTCAACATCTTGTTAAGGGTCCCCAAGAGAGCCAACAAGGTATCAACCCAGACTGTGGTCATCTGCAGGTTTCACTGATGCTAGAGATATACCTCCAGGTTTGCTCCCCACATGACTGTTAGAAGCCATTTCAGTTCCTCTTCTCAGGACTTCTTCATTGAACTCCTTGAAATGAAAGAGTGCTATAGAGGGACTATAGGTATCCAGGTGAAGGAGAGGTCACTGTGGGTTTTCACCAGCACACACAATTACAAGGGCACAGGTTCAGGGAGCAACAATGATGGAGTTTATTTCACAAATAGGAGAAACAAGTTCTCGAGGCCAGCGGTGACCAGTTATCTCACTCCAGTAAGTGTCCACAAGTCCCAACCAAAAATCTGCTTATCCACGATGGCACCTTCCCACCAATGAGGAACTGGAACTCATGGCAGCTAACAAGCGGGGGACCAGGAACCAAAGCACACTAGCCGGAGGTACGCACAGGCAGGGCTGCTGAGGTGACACCACAGCCCACACTCAGAGCCTGAAGGTGGAATGGACAGTGCTGGACGCTGGGCCAGACAGCAACAAGGGCAGCAGCGGGGGTCAGAAGGAAGTGCTGGAGGGTCAACAGTTCTCAGAGATGATATGAACGCACAGCACCAGTTACCTTCACCCATCCACAGTGCTGGGCACCCATCGCTATTATCTCAGCGTCTGAGAGCAGCTGGTCCCCACTGACAGTTTTTTGAGGCAGCAGGTCTAGAAATTGAGGTGCTGCTTCCATACAGCGTCAGAGGCAGGAATAAGCAGGTGCAGCCCTGACCCTGGAGAAGTTCTTCGACTTCTGGAGGCCTCTTCTCTTTGGAGGCCAGGAACTGAGTGGAGTCTGCACGATTCCCCCAGGTACAGTCAGCACATGAACTTGAGAGTCCCAAGCTGCTCCTGGTCTGCCTTGTGTCTTTCTGCATCCCACACCAACAAATCTGATTGGTCACTTTTAATCCTCTGGCTGATTAGACCATTTTCCAATCAGCTTGTAGCTCACACCTGATCATTTCATCCTCTGATCAGGCATCAAATCCACGAGCTTCTCTACTGCTTATAGCTGGAGGGAACTTCAGCACTGGAGCTGGCCCAGGGATCCCCCTGCTCCTCCCTACAGCTTTGAATTTGGCCTTGCTTTCTCTGCCAGGGCTTCCTGTGGCATAGGGCAACCTTGGGCATTGTGGTAGGGGAACCGATGCTGCCTCCATCACAGCTGACTTTTGGTGGCAGGTAATAAAATGCCTGTCATCAGCTGCTACTGACACAGCCAGCAAGCCAAGCCCCAGAGTGTATGAATTTTGCTAACACCCTAGTGCATGGGCAGGAATTTGTACCAGGCTGTTGGAAGCACCAATTAACAAGTTTATCACAGGGATAGGGAAACAACAATGCAGAGAACCCTGGGGAGGGAGAGAAAGGTTGAGAGCCCACAAAATCATCCCACAGAAAGAGCTAATGATGGACATTTGCCAAGGTGAGAGGATCAGCACCCAATAAGCATTCCCAGAAGAAAAATCAGTACCAGTAATAAGTAGTCCAGAAGGGACATTCAGGAAAGACCAACAGTTACTGAGTCAGTGTTTTACATAATTTAATTAATATAATCCTTATGACCACAAGTCATCATTAAAATGAAATCATTATTGGCATATTTTATAGATGAGGAAAGAGACACTGTGCAAGGTCATAAAGACAGTGGGAGGAAGAGATGTATGCCCAGGTATCTGATGCCAGAGTCCATGCTCTTTGCCCCTGTAGGTAATGTTTCCTTTTTCACTCTTACTGCCCATCACACTCCCCTACGGAAGTCCACAAGGTCAATATGCTGCAGTGAAGATGTGAAAGAGGATTTGACAGAAACTGAAAGAACCCTTATTACTTCCCCTTCCTACCCTTATTACTGATACCTATAGCAGGGTCAGAGTTGAACCTGAAGGACAAAAAAACTTTATGTTGGATACAAGATTAAATGTTGCCTTAGAATAGATGTGTTAACACCTGCTAATGACAAAACAAAAGTTGTTTAAATGCCATCAAAATTTAAGAAAGAAAAAGCCTAAAGAAAAACCATATCAGGTGTGATATGTGGTAATTAAAAAAAAAAACTATTTTCTAATTGTACAGCACTGAATTCAGAGTAGTCAATAAATAATTTGCCTTTATAACTATTTTTAATAGTTTGAGACTGCAAAATTGTGCTTATAGTGCTTATGCATATGCTGAGCAGATTAATAAAATAAACTCATCAAGATATGGCCAGGATTAATTTTAGATAAATATACATGGATGATCCTGTGTGAAGTCTAAACTGACCATGAAAAATGGTAGGAACACAAAGAAATGAAAGAGAAAGGAAGATAACTGTTACAGATATTTTCATAGCATAGTTGAAGCTTAGTGATAAACTAATAGCTAATAAAGCATTAATGTGCAAGTCTTCAAAATATTTACAAGTTCAAAAATTTGTAACATCAAAAATTATTTCCTTATCAACTGACTCTTTTCACTTCAATACTGTCAATAATATAAAAACTTTAAAACAGTCAAACTAATGAAAGATGTGGGATAAATGGAGAAACATTCTAACTTCAGAAAACCATACCACCTTAGAGAAGTTTGAATTAAGTTGTGCAAATCATTTTCCTTTTCTTCTACCACGGATATAAATCATTTTTGAAAATTAAACAGGTTTTTTCAGACAAAACTTCCTTTCTATGTCTATGTATTAAAAACAGCTCAACAGATATTGAGGAGAGAAATCTGTCATATTAATATTTTGAATCAGATTCTTTCAAACTGAAAACTCCATTATGAGTCATAAAAAATATTTTTTTAGTATTTTTTGAGTGAATGGCTTTACTAAGATACTTCACTTGTAAAGTGGTCTGAAAAATGAAACCTTCTTGGGAAATTCAAATTGTCTACAGGATCTCTAAAGTTGGCTAATCTTGGGCCAGACATGGTGAACATCCCTCTAAGTTGCAGCCCAGGAAGCCACGGCTGGGGCCAGAGAGCATGGTTCCAGTCCCACCTGGGGCTGGTAGCGAGACCTAGTCCCAAAAAAATAGCTGGGTGTAGTGGCACGCGCCTATAATCCCAGCTACCTGGGAAGCTGGGACTGGGTATCGCTTGAGTCTATGGTACCCCGGGCAACATAAGCCTGCAATCTCACAGGCAAAAATGTGAGACCTAGTCTAAAAAATAAATAAATAAATAAATAAATAAATAAATAAATAAATAAATAAATAAATAAATAAATAAATAAATAAATAAAGTTGACTAATCTTGATGAAGAGGGAATCGGTAGATGACAAAAAGAAGAAGCACCTGAAATAATTTCAAGGAGCTGAACCCCTAAAGAGCAGTGCCAGTTATGGTTAGGCTATACCTTGTGTGAAAACTGGATATTTGCATTTTGATACATATATTTTACTTAATTTCAGTTATATGTCTACATTTTTTTTACTACTTTTTTAAATTATATCTATTTTTTAATTTTATTTTTAATTGCTTGCATATATAGTTTTTTTACATCATTTTCTACCCCAAGTTTCTCCCACCACCTTATCACCCATGAACCAGTTTAATCTCTTGTGTCCATCTCTCCCCTAGTTTTACCCTCTTCCCCCTCTCTTGCTTTATGCTTCAGTTCTCTTGGCAGTCTTAAATATTTCTTGTCCTTGTTTGTTTGCCCTATATCCCTCATATAAGTGAGATCATCCTGTATTTCTCTTTGTCTTTCTGACTTATTTTCACTAACATGACTCCTTCTAGCTCCATCCATGTTGCTGTGAATGACATGTTTGCCTTTTTTGACTGATGAATAATATTCCATCATGTACATATATCACAACTTCCTGACCCATTAGTCAGTTTGGGGGCATTTGTGTTGTTTCCATATTCTAGTCATTGTAAATAGTGCTGCAATAAACAGCCAAGTAGAGGTGTCCTTTTGAATTAGTGTTTTTGTTTTCTTTGGGCAAATTCCCAGAAGTGGGATTGCTAAATCAAATGGTATTTCCATTTCCAGTACTTTAAGGACAGCTTTCCATAGTGACTGGACCAGTTTGCATTCCCACCAGCAGTGTAAAAGTGTTCCTATCTCTTCACATCCTCACCAGCATTTGTTGTTGCCTGTTTTTTTGTTGGTGTTGTTTGTTTGTTTAATATGCGCCATTCTTATAAATGGTATCATTGTGGATTTGATTTGCATTTCCTTAATTATTGGTGGTGATGAGCATTTTTTCATATGCCTATTGGAATTTCTATTTCTTTCTTCAAGAAGTGTCTTTTTAGCTCTTAACCCCATTTCATGATTGGGCTTTTTGCTTTGTTTTTGCTAAGTTGTGTGAGTTTTTTGTGGATCTTTGTTATCGGATCCTTATCACATGTATGGAGGGCAAAAACTTTTTCCCATTCACTTGGATTTTTTATTTTGGTTACAATATTTGCATTTTTAAGATTCTCTCCACGGGATGAAAAGCACTGCCCTGGCTCATTTGCATATGCAGATGTGGCTCTTCTTCCTTAAAAGAATTTATCTAAGTCAAAAAGAGTAGATATAAACTTCTCCATTGAATTCAAAGGTAAAGTCAGCCTTAGATCTTCAACATTTCTGTAATTCTGCATCTATGTTGTTTCCTGGCCATTCGTTCTAGTTTTCCCAGCACCATCCAGAATTGTGAATTAGAAATCTCATTAATAGAAATTAAATGCTAATTTTTATACCATAAAATATATTAGGTGCCCAGATAGTAAGCATTTCTGAAATCAGGTGAAAGAGAGATTTTTTCTTTTAACTATAAGTAATAACTGAAAAATTCTTTTTCTAGCTTCTCCCTAAATGCAGGCTCCAGGCTGTAGCAACTTGTATTTTCACAGACTACCTACTATTGTTATGCAAATACCAGCTACCAGCTTCTCTTAGCTCTCTCTCTCCCAGCTGGACAGTAGGAAGGAAGAAAAAGTTAGACTTGCATTTTGAACTCACAGCCAATTGGCCTCAAATGTAACTTTTACAACTCCTGCAATCTAAGGACATTCAAAATTGTGGGTTCTTGTCATCCACAGCCCCCTTACCATTATTTTCAAAGTCAGAACAGATTCTTAAAGTAAAAAGAACCATTTATTGCTAACAACGTGATTTCCTAATTACTACAAAAAGAAACATATTAGAAAAACCCCAATCATTTCAAGACAGTCCAGAAAACCCAGTCTCTTAGTCCTGGTCATCTCACCAATGTCCAATTAATCAAGTTCGTCACAGTGTAACTCCAAAGAAACGTTCTTCCTTCTCCTTGGCATGTTCCATCCAAGCATGTATACTGTCTCCTTGCTGTGTCCTCTTCACTTCAGGTGGTAGAAAGAAATTCCAAAGAACAGGAACCAATAGCAGATTCATCAAGGCCTCCTCAGGCTGACTTTAACTCACACACTCAGCTTAACCATGCTAAAGCTGTGAGTTTACAGGCTTGGGCTTATGGCCAGGCTGCCTGCCTTGGCCACGTGGCCAGGACCTATATTGTTCTTCCCAAAATGCCAACCCCAAAATCAGCTGCTCCCCCAAATGGCTGATGCCCTTCTTTGTTATCAACCAGTATTTATATCTTTAAATTTTGTTTCCCACCTTCCAGGAACACTCTTGTGAGTTGTTGTTAGGGGGCTCTGGCCCCCAGTACTAGTGGTGATGCATTATAATGGCAGCCATTGTGTCCTGGTGGGTGGAGACTTGGAGAAGAGAAGTGACCTGCATGAGTTGTCTTGGAAACATGGTACTTGACTTGGTTTAATTTTGAAACTGCAAAGTTGGAAATTCTTTTGGAAAACTCAGCAGTTTGCTGTGTTGCTATTTTCATTGTGAGATGTCTGAAGTGTTTGCTGGGTTGCTGTATTGAGTGAGTTTTGCTGATGCCAGGCCACTTTGGAGTTAGAGCTGAAAGAATGCAGGAGCTGTGCCGTTTGGAGAAGAATTGACAATGCCATCCTGGTTTTCCTCCTTGGATTTGAATCTCCTGCTTTCAGAAAAGGATCGACGACATCATCTTGGCTTCTTCTAGCTTGGAATGAGTAGAGCTATCTTTGAAGAAGAAGTAGCAGCACCATCTTAACTCCTTCATCTGGCTTAAGGTAAGGCAGTCGCCATTTTGTGGATGCACATAGTTGCTGCAGCCATGTGCTCTTGGGACTAGAAACTGAACTGTGTGGTAAGATTACCAACGGGGTTTCCTTGTACCTCTCAGTAACTATTGTCTAATTTGTCTTTTAATAAGTAAATTTATTTTTGCCTCCCTCGTAGTGTTTGTGTGGTCTTGCTACTGCATGTGTGGGCTGGGAAGAACCTGGTGTGTAGTTGACTTTAAAAGGGCAGCTGCTCCCCTTTGTAAATTTGGTTAAGCACCTTGTGTTGTCTGTTTTCCCACCTGATTTCATTATCACAATTCAAAGGAAAAAAATCTGTTTTATTTTTTCCTCCCCTTGTGTCTTCCTGAAAGGAAATTCTAATCAAGGCCATTTTCACATTTTAGCATGTGAGAATTTGCAATTCTAAAACAATGGCACCCCTATCATTTTGAGCATTTGTTAAGTTCAAATTGTAATTACTGAAATTTATTTAGTATTCTTTGGAATGACAGTTTTTGTAATGATGTTTATATTCACCTACATTTATATTTACTTGTATAGCTATTACATTTTAACTTGCTACATTGTTAAAATTAGTTTATTTGGATGAGAAGTGGGCTCTCACTGTCTCATTTGCCACCCAAGTCAATCAATATTTCAACTGCATTTTCACTTGGTGAATCATGGATTCTTTTGTGGAAGTTTCATTCATGCAAAACTGCGTGATAATGTCAAGAAAGACATGAACACAGAGACAGAGAAAATATTTTCCATTTTTTAACTCTAAAAGTGGTTTTTCAATATGTAAAACAATTCAGTCTTTTATTCGACTGCTGACTAAAATTAAATACCAGCATTGATGTTTCTATTCAAAAAGATTAACACTTGTTATTAATCAGCATTCATTTTACCAGTCAAGTATTTTCTTATTCCCATGACAAATCTATGAGGCAGAACAAGCCTCTTATATAGACTGAGAAATAATTAATGATTTTTGTCTATGTGCGTCAATCAGCAAATTTATAGTAAAGATAAGATCTAATTCTTAAATTCCCAATTCTTCATCTGTAACACAGGTATTAATACATATGAGTTAAGTGCAAGATTTTTATTGTCAATTTTAATCAAACAAAACATGTTTCTAGGCCGGGCATGGTGGCACATACCTGTAGGCAGCAGCCTAGGAAGCCACAGCCGGGGCCAGGGATCATGGTTCAAGTCCCACCGGGGGCACTTAGCAAGACCTAGTCCCAAAAAAAATAGCTGGGTGTGGTGGCATGCACCTGTAATCCCAGCTACTGGGAAGCTGAGGCTGCGGATTGCTTGAGTCTGTGGTACCCCGGGCAACATGAACCTGCAGTTCCACAAGCAAAAGTAGCGAGACCTAGTCTCCCAAAAAAAAAAAAAAAGTTTATTTTTTTCCTACATAGTACTATTACTGGAGGGTATCTTCCATTAAGTTATGCATTGATAATAGGAATTATTTTCCTTTTGTTTTAGAATTGTAAATTTCAAGAAGGATCTGGCAATATTATGGTGATTCGACTTGCTGACTTGATTATTTCAGACCTAGGTGAGAAAAACTTAGGTTGACTATGCCAAGGTGGGGCTGTTAGCTTTCCTAGTTTCCTTTCAGAAGGATAGAAGGGGAGAAGAAAGAAAGAGAAGGGGGTGGAGAAACAAGGAGGAAAGATATAAAAGGGACTTAGGAGAGAAACAAAGGATCAGCTATTTTTTGGAGGATGGGGTCCTGGCCACAATGGCTGAGGCAGCCTGGGACCCTGGGTTGGTGAACTCATAGTCATAGCATCCATAAGCTGATGGTGTGTACTGAAGATATCTAAAGAGTTTGGAGATTTGAACTCCGTGTTGGAGTTTGTCTTATCTGGTTTGATTCAGATTGAAAGGTCAGATTAAGGGCACTGGGAGCCTTCACCTAAGAGGATCAAGACGGCTGGATGAGTTCTTTATGGACACCACCCAACCCAAGTTTTACCCTCTAGCTACAACTGAAACTGCTGTCAACCTCACTCACCTCACCCACCAAACTCAACCTTTCCCACCTCACCCAGCAAATAACCTTACCTTCCTGCTAACCTTGTTGTTCACACTAGCAAAACCCACCCCTTGTGAACCTGCCCCCATAAAAGCAGACACCAACTCCACATGGGTGTGACTTTACTAACCCCCCACCCTGGGTTATTGAATCTCACCCAGGGGAGCTTGTGGCAATAAACTCTCCTAAATTCTACTTGGTCTGGATCCTGTTTCTCTTTCCTCCCTGCCATCCTTTCATATTTCCTTGCTGTCCTTTCATATTCTGGCTTCTCCTTCCCTCCTTCCTCACCATCCTTTCACAAATGTTTTTGGGGAGACCATGAGCAAAGACTGAGAAAATGGACTTGGTGTTGCTTCCTGTTTTACCTTGGAGTTTTTCTACTGCCTGAAATTGAGAAGAGCATCAAAAGAAAAGGACATCGCATCTTGGACCACGTGTTTGGAGGAGGCCAAAAAAATTCCAAAGGACGAAAAGAAGAATGTCCTACTTTTGAAAAATGTTTTGGTGAATTCAGACTCATTGGACACTCATTCTGGTGAGGTGACCAGAAACTAAGCGGACAGTTTGGACATGTGTTGGGGTAACTGGGTTTTTTGTGTTTATTTTGTAGCACATGCAATGGAGTAACTGGGGTTTTTACATGCTTATCTTGTAGTACATGTTTAGGTAACTACTTTCTTACTTGCTTACTTAGTAATAAATGGTTTGATCACTTTGAAAATTTGATCTGGCTTTTGAATTACATAGTAAGGCTGTGGGTGTAGAACCCTGAAGGGGGCAGGCAAGAGAAACAGTTTTTGTGTTGTTTTGTTTTTTTGGTTTTTTTTTTTTGGGGGGGGGGAGGGTATTTGTTTGTTTGTTTATTTATTTATTTATTCTTTGAATCACAACCTCGGTAAATGGTTTTTGGGATACCTTCTCCTCCCTCCTCCCTCCTCTCTCTGGTGCCCCTCCATTCTCTCAAACCCCATTCTTTGTTATTTACTAGTCTGTGCTAAGTCTATTAGTCTCTTTGCTGTGGCAGTGTTCTTTCATTGTGTGAGGGACTGTGTTGATGGAACCAGGTGAACCTTGCTGGTAGGTTTTCAGTCTTAAGATTGTGCTGGCAGCCAGTCTATATTTATTTGTGGTCTGTCCATGTTTTCTTATTTGAGGCTGTCTTCTCCAATCCCATCGCTGTTGTTTTGCTGCTTTATGGCATCAGATTTAAGGGGTCTCACCCGCTGCCAGTGTCAGTGAAAAAGTGTCTCTGTGGATACAGGCATCCGTGAGTGGCCATTGTAGATCATCTCCTCTGTCTCACTTTGCAGCCCTGCTGTGAGGCTGATGCCCCCAGTTCTTGGCCTTCCTCTCCTCTCCCATAGTGTGGGGACAGGCAACTTGGTCTCCTAAATGGCATGTCCGAAGTGAAGTCTTGGGTCTTCTAACCCAGGGAGCACATAGGTGCACCTTGTGATATCATGTTTGCATAGTTGATTCTCCTGTCTTGCATGCACTGTTTTCTTGATTGTCCATCTACTTTGTCTAGCTCAGGCTTGTGGACTGGATTTTTACCTGGTCTCTTGGCCATTCTATGATGGAGTTTTGCCACGAACCAGCCGGGCGAGGGCACAGGCCGCGGAAAACCAGAGACAGGGCCGGCGATTGGAGAGCACACACTCAAGGGGTGATGAATCTGCTGCAATTTATTTGAGGTTTTCGTGGATATATATATATATATATATATATATATATATATAGTGTTTTAGGCGATTACATCAGCATTCGATGAGTGTATGCAGTTAACATATCAACAGATTGCAGATTTATCTTAGGTGTAACTTAAACATTTTAACTAACAACATAATTTCTCAAAAGCATTCCAAAACAATCATCTATTTTACTTTGTTATCCCTTCACTGAGACTCCACCAAGGTAAATAGGATTTGCTCTCTCATTTTTATGGGAGTATTCTGACCGCAGGGCTGCTTAGAATTGTTAGTAAATCAGAGGATGACCTCAACAACTCCCCCGCCTGGGGTCTGGGAGCAGCACCATAAAGGTCCCCTATGAAGGTCAGCTCCCGACACACACCCCCTGCGGGGGCAGAGAACTTCGCCCATGGGTGCTTTCGCCCCATGGGTCCCCTATTTCAGGTCAGCTCCCACAGAGTTGGTATTATGTATGTTCTTCTTCCTGAAGATTAGCTATAGTGAGAGTGAAATGGAAGGGGCATTCCCTCCAACCCCTGCCCTTGTGCCAGTACCTCCCTGCATGGGGACCTGGATGACTGGTCCTGGGCCCTCCCAAACCCCCCTGGGGTGGGGGTTGGGGGAAAAATGCCCTGGCCAATCCGGGCTGCAGATGGCTGCCCCATGCAACAACCTGCTGGTGGATGGGGTTGAAACCCTACCTGTTCCCCCCTCCTTGGCTCTTCAGGCTTTGGGGGGCTTACTTAGGGGTCATTGCCACCTTTGTTCCCCTCTGGGTGTTGCGACCAGCCACAATGGCTGTAGCCCAAAGACCCCCACATACCTAGCCCTTGCACTCACCCACCAAGAGAAACAGATTTAAAGAATAAAAGGGTTTTTTCCCTCTGCTTTGGGATGAAAAGGGTGAGGCAAGAAGCAGATTTCTGAATGACAAAGGTAACATGTGTGGAAGCTTAAAGGTTGATAAAGGCTCTTGCCTCTTTTGTATCAGATTTAAAAGGTAAAGGTTTTTCTCTGGTTTAGGAAAAGCTGACAAAAGGATATTTAGTAAAAAATGTGCCCCACTCTCCTGATAAATCAGATCCCATAAGGTGCAAAAAAGTAATAAATCATGCAATTTTTAGTTTGCTCAAGTTTAGTTAAATTAGTTATTTTAGTTAGTACTTTTTCTCAGAATTTTAAACTCTGATTTTTTTAAATTAGTATATTCAATAACACTATGGTGGATGTAACCAAACATAAATGTTGCAAGTACTACAGAACTAAAGATCCAATTTCTTCAATAAATTAAAAGCAAGAAACTAAGAAAAAAATTAATAAATGAAAGATTTTCAAAACAAATGTCAACCAAATTTAATGAGTGAATCTTTAAAGGTCCATTATAAAATATTTGCTGAGGGAATAAGAACACTGGACATTTAAATGTCAGCAAAGTACCAATAGAGAAGTCTTTGAGGAATGATAAAGTTCTTTTGTTTTTTATATTCTTCAAATTTGATTGATAACACTAAAAGGTTCATGATCAGATAATAGCAGTGAGTGTTTGCTGACATTTCATGTCCCAAAGACAGTGTATTTTACATGTATTATCTCACTTAAAGCCTGTAACTCTGAACACTGGATCACATGTCATTGAAGTTCTTACCCATGACATTTGTACCCAACCTACAGTTAACAGATTTGGCATTGTTGTTTGTTTGTTTGTTTGCTTGCTTGCTTGCTTGCTTAAAACTACACTTTGAATAGCAGAAGAAATAAGGAAATTCTGTGACTTTCTTTCTGCAATCTGAATAATCAAAATTTTCCTGATGTGTGTATGCAAGAAATGTCTCAAAGAGCTACAGAGATTTTCTTTTGACTGTCACTGTAAGGAATTTGAGGAATTTCTCAGAGGAGGCAGGAACATTGTTCTTCTCCCAAATTGGTTCTATAAATTCAGCAAGTGAGTGAACACATTCAGGAACAAGGGATAAAGACAGCGCACATTTAAATCACTTCAACTGGGAAATGCTTTGTGCTCTCCCAATGCTATTGATCATTAAACTAGCAGAAAGTAGATGTCTGAGTTAGAACATTTTGAAGAATATTTCCCAGGAAGTTTGTGAAAAATACTGCTTCTTTGAATTAAATACACTTTCTCCCATCATTTATTTGAAGACAGACAAGTTGCTAGTCCAAAGAGATAACCTGTTTTCATTAACATGGAATCCTTTACAATGCCATAGGAAGTAATTGGATTAGATTGAGAGATATGATTGGAAGAATGATATTTAGAGATAGAATTGAAAGTGGGTGAACAAAGAAAGGCTTACAGGCCTGTTTCTCTCTCAGAAGCAGGCTACAAGCAGTTCCTTTGCAATTACCTTTAACCTTAACTGGATACACTTATCTGCCTGCTTCTCTCTACAAAGCAGGCTACACACTCTTCATTAGCATTTTCACTGATCACCTTCACCATTGATATGCAAAAGCCAGCCAACTGCTCTCTGCTTTCAGCTCCAAAAACTGCAGAAAAGAAAAACTTTAAAACACAGTTTAAACTTTCCACTCGTGGGTTCTTACAACCATCCCCAGCCTTCTCAACCAAAATACCAAACCAATGTAAGACTATCAGTGCAGTGCAGACTAATTAATTTCTAACAAAGTGATTTCTAATTATCCTATTAACTACAAAAGAAACATGTAAGACTCAGAATACTTTAACACTGTTCAAAACCTTTCTCAGTATTGTCCAAAGTCCTTTCCCAGATTGCCCCAATATCCTCAGTCTCTCAGTCCTGATCATCTCACCAATGTCCAGATAGAGTCCATCTCCAGACGCTTGGAGATATGTTCCTTTGACTGCTCCTCCTTGTCTTCCATGCTGTCTTCTCCTTGTCACCTTCAGGTAGCAGGAACTCCATGGTGCCAAACCAGCAAAGTTCACTTTCTTCTCAGGCCTAACTTTTGCACAGCCTCTTCATACACAAATCAAACTCAGCAAAACAAACTCCAACACTGAGTTCAAATCTGCAAACTCCTTAACTGCATTCAGCACACATGCTGCCAGTCTGGGTCAGTCAAGGGTTGCAGGCCCTCGGTGGCCACATGGCCAAGCTCACATGGCTCACATCTTTACAAGATGGCCGATTCCCATCTCTCCTCCATTCAATCTCTCTCTCTATCCAGTCTCCATATTCCAATCTGAATCCAATCCAATCGAATCCTGAATCCTGAATCCAATCCAATTGAATCCTTCTCTTTGTTTGCACACCCTTTATATACCCTGATTTCCCGCCTTCCAGGAAATCTGTTTCACCTTGACTGTTTCACTTCTTTCTTCCCCCTGCAACCCCCTGAAGGGAAATTCCAGCTAAGGTCATTCTCCCATTTTAATATTACCTGTCCTTGAAATCTGCAATCTTAAACAGGAGACAATGGGGGTGGGAGGCACACCCTATCAGAATGAGCAATATCTCTTCAATATTTTGCATGTCTGTTCTAATAGTATTCCCATGCGGGAGAGTTGAATGAACTATCATTAAAACATTTTTTAAAATTTGGAAGCAGAAAAAGGACTATTGTCTGTCTGTCCTCTTCTCTACATTTGTACGAGAATATGTACTATTCAGTACAGTCATGCTATTCATACACAGTACTCTGTGGTTGTAAAATGTCTTAAGAAAAGGCTAAGTGAGGAAAGGGCTATTAGGTATGCAGTTCAACCATCTTCCAGGTCCCCACTGCTAGCTCTTAGCCTCTAGCAAAAGGTTGTTCCAGATGAATCTGCAGAGAAAAAGTACTCTCTGCAAGAAATAAAAATTTATATCCGTTACCAAAGAGTCATAGAAATGTAAAACTGGAAAAGATTTCAGAAGTCATCTAGTCAAACTCTCTTGTGTTTTCATGTAGAAAAAGAGAATCCAAACAAATTCAGTAATTCAATTGTGGTGACAAAATTGTTGGCTAATAAAAGACCTTCGACTACAAATAAAACATCTTTACTCCTTGGAACATTTTGGAACAAGTGACAACCTGGGTATCTTGGGAAATTATACTTAAAATTTAAGTAAATTTTACTTCATAAAAAAAATATTGTTTGGGTTGAATTGTTTCAAGAACTCTTTATAGTGGGAGAATAGTTCAATCATACAGAATAATTTTCTCCAATTCAAGGTGAAGATATTAGTGAAACATAGAGTATTTTTATACTGATTTGTTTTCTTTATCCTAATTCCTTCAAGTTCCATCTATGTTGCTGCAAATGGCATAAGTTAATTTTTTTTGATCACGGAGTAATATTCCATTGTTTATATACTATATCTCCTTTATCCATTTTTGGAATATTTGCGTTGTTTCCAGATCTTAGAATTAGGGTTTTGTGTCCATTTGGTAGATTCTTCAGAGTGGAATCATTGGATTATATAGTAGATCCATTTTTAGTATTTTGAGTATACGCCACACAAGTTTTCCATAATGACTGGACAGACTTGCATTTCCATTGGCCATGTAAGAGTGTTCCTTTTTCTCAACATCCTCACCAGCGTTTGTTGCTGACAGTTTTAAATTTTTCATTTAATTAATTTATTTTGAATTGTTTTATTCTCCATATTTCTCCTGCCACCATATCAATTGTGACCTTTGCCATTCTCCCTACTGCTCTTCCCTCCCCTGCCTCACCCCTTTTCTTCTCCCTCTGGATGTTTCATTTCTGTAGTCAACTTGTTAGCTTTCACTATTTCTTATCCTTTTGTTTGATTTATCTACATTCCACATATTTCAGACCATCTAGTATTTTTTGTTTCCCTTCTGACTAATTTTGGCTAACATAATCCCTTCCATCTCCATCCATGTTGCTGCAAATGGCATGATTTTATTATTATTGATTGCTGAATAATACTCCATTGTATAAATATACCAGTTTTTTGATCCATTCATCTTTTGGGGAACATTTGGGTTAAATGAAACATAGAATATGTTTTAAAGGATTACAGAGAAATGATCATTTCTATAACAAGTGACACCTGTCAAGTCATTCTATTAAGAATGGCCAGCATTTCACACTATATGCACTTTACTGTATCAACAGGAAATTCATTAATGAAATTCCATAATTTAACATTTCAGAAGCTATGGAATTGTTTATCTGAAAGTCACTGTGGCATTTTAGACTTTTTTAAAACCCTAGCTAGGTTCTGAATTCTGAAAGTGTATTAGATTCTCTATCATCAACTTTAAAAATCCATAAGAAATAATATTACCAAAGAGTCAATATTAAAAGAAGAGGTATTGAGTGGATAAAGTCATAGCAAGAGGCAAACTTGAATGAAGGGTCCACTAGTCCTATCTCCAATATTCATCATGGAACTTAATAAGACTTTTTCACAAAAGGACAAAATATCATGTAATATAGAAAAAAAATTTTTTTCGAGACTAGGTCTAACTTTGTTGACCAGAAAACCACAGGCTCACGTTCTCTGGGGTACCATGGACTCAAGTGATCCCCAGCTTCAGTCTCCCAGGTAGCTAGGATTACAGGCATGCACCACCATGCCCAGCTATTTTTTGAGACTAGGTCTTGCTATGTTGACCTGGCCAGGTCTCAAACCCATGGACTCAAGTGATTCTTAGCCTCGGCCTCGCTTCTGTAGGTTGCAGACTAAGTAATATTTTTTATTACTAAATCATTCTTGTGGAAATACCTGTGACATAGGTAATGCCTGTGGAAATACCTGTGAGAGTAGTAATTTTAGGAGGTCTAAAAGATTAAATCTTCTAAGATGAATTAAAATATAATGAATGAATATAATCATGTCAAAAGCATAAAAAATAGGTCTAACAGGGCTAGCTTTGGACAAATTTGAGATAATTTGACATCACAATAATAATAGTAAAGATGAATTATTATGCAGTGCACAAATTCCATGATCCATATAGTAAAGCAAAGAGAAATTGAGAAGGAAGAGAAAAATTTATTTTGCACACTATTCACAAGTAAGTAAGAAATACAAATAACTTGTATTATTCCTTAAAATTTACAGTAATCTTGAAAAGGAGCACGCCCCCACTCCCTATATGTACAGATAGAGAGAGATAATAGATAGACAGACAGAGAGAGAGATGATAGATGATAGACAGACAGACAGATTAGATAGATAGATAGATAGATGGATGGATGGATGGATGGATGGATGGATGGATGGATGGATGGATGGATAGATAGATAGATAGATAGATAGATAGATAGATAGATAGATAGATAGATAGATAGATAGATAGATAGATAGATAGATAGATAGATAGATAGATAGATAGATAGATAGATAGATAGATAGATAGATAGATAGATAGATAGATAGATTTAACAGGAGATAAAAAAGCAAAGTTTAAGATCAGACATCTTTTGGTAGGCAGCAGAAATAAAACTAAAGTGATCAGGTATAAATTCAGGTGTGAAAGAATTAAGTTAGTTGTGATCATAGCTGGGCAGCTTATACCCAACCAGTTTTATGAAAAATAAGTATTTCCTTAAAATGACATATAAACAAGAATGGAATCATTTGTTTGTTGTACATAAAAAGAAAATTTAAAGAGCTTAATTTGACTAGTGCTGAATTTCTAGCACTCTCTAGAGGACATATGGGTCTGACTAGCGTAGAATTTTGAGTTAATTTGACAGTGAAATTACCATTATGGAAATGGATATGTAGTATCAGAAGCCTGCTATAGTGACACAACTCATTAAAATCATCTAATTCTCTGTTCATGAAGACCATTCTGTAGATTTTGATGGGGGTGGGAGGAAAGGAGCTATGTTGAGTTCTCAATAGTGCTCTGCACTTTGAGCAAATATATTCCTATTGACATTTTGATTGATATATCAGAACTCATCTCCCTAATTTTAATGATTATATGTGATTAAAACTTAAAACTCTGTTTCAGATTTTTCATATGTGAAAGCATGGGCAACAGAAACTGGACCATGATAAATAAATCGAGATGTTTTCTTGAAATATTTTATTTCCAAATATTTCTGAAATAACCTTGAAATTCAGTAATAATCTCTAATCAAGAAGTTGATTAGAGGGTAAGATACAGACTTTCTTTTAGGATTTTAACAATCTTTGGAAAAAGCAACAGAACTTTGATACATTTTTCTATAAAGAAAATATGAAAGTACTATCAAGAAAGATCTCAATAAGATGATTTCCCTTTCTCATATGTGTGTTACATTAGAGGATCTTTAGTTCCCAAAGAAATGAGTGAGTTGAAACCAATTCATTCAGCATACATTTTTTTCACTTTCATATGGTGAAGAGTACCATCATCACTGACTCTTCCTGTCATGTAGGTATGTTCTATTGTCTGTGATTTATTTTAAAATTCTTCAGCATGCAGAGCAAGGTAAATTTCTTTACATGGGCCGTTATCCCCCAAGCCTCACTCTAGTCCATGTGTCACAGTGGCCTTACCAGTGTGTCAAATTATGTCAATTTTCAGCTCAACACCCGAAAATTAGCCAACGGAACCCCACAATGATAAATCAAGTTATTGTCAACTCTAAGTCGGTCTCACCACTCACTAAAAGTTTCACAAGATTATGTCCTCCCTGATATGCCAGATATCTGGTATTAATCCATTAACAAATATTAGCCATATATACAGCTGCTGAGACTGCTTATAAGAAAGCCCCATGATCTGTTTAGCTATCCAGAGAAAGTGCTTGTGACGGTAGAATAAGAAGGAAAAAGATATCATCAGTGGAACATGACCAATTTGTCAGAATCAATTCAGCACTGAATTAATGGAATAATGAAAACACAACAAAAGTTGTGGAATTCCATGGAATATACTGGCAGGAAAAGATTACAGTAATCAAGTTCATCCTTATGAGGAAATACAGTAAGTAGAGTAGGAGAAGTGACTATTACATTGTCAGATGCTAAGGGAACATAGCAAGAAGAAAAAGATAGGTTATGCAATACACCCCAATAATTGCCTTCAGATAGCCATTTGGTACAAAAACAGTGAGAACTACAATAATATTAATAATGGTGATGATGATAATGGTAAGCATTAGAACTCTCTTGTTTTAGAGAGTCCATTGAAATTCTAGAACCGGGTATCTGTTCAGTAAATTACCTCCAAATTTTAGAAGCAAAAGAAAAAGTTAGCTCTATCCACTTCTCTGCAAAAAATTGTGAGCTAGTGTAATTAAATAGCCCTACTAGAAGAGAGAAAATCTTCTGAATAGGAGAAAACCAGCTAAAAAGTGACATAAGTGAAAAGATAATAAACATAACTACTTTGCCAACCTAATGAGATTATAGATACCACCAAGCTTTCTCAATTAGTGTTTAAAGAGATCCAACAAATGCCCATCAATCCCCTGGAAATTCAGATAGTTCCACCTAATATTTAGATATTTGATCAAAAATATTTGATATTTTGATCAAAAACTGAAATATACTTTTACCATGGAAAAATCTGCAACAGTTGGTACCCAAGGAAGGCGAGGCTCCAGGTTCCCTACCCCACCCAAAGAAGAGTGGAGCTAAACAGGGAGGAGAAGAAACTAGAGAGAAGACTAAAAGAAAGGAGAGCAAGCGAAGACCTGGAGGAAGCATATGGGGGCAGAGGATATGTGGAGAATCTTTTATTTGCTGCTTGACCATGAACTTGTATCAGGGTCTTGGGGGACACTGAAGGATACACTTGAAACTAATGTAGATGAGAGATCTGTAAGAAAGTTAACAATACAGCCTTTAACTTGACTTTGATTTTGCTCCTTTCATCCCAGAGGTGCTAGGCCATTTCTGCCCCATTCCTATGAGTATCCACCAGCAGGTGCCCTAGACTTGAGGCAAGTCTTCAGGCCTCAGTGTCCCTGCTTTGGGCTGACCCTAGGCATTTCTCCACAAGAGGATGGGTAACTTTGGGTGTTTCATTTGTTAATTATTCTTTGTCTTTCCCTTTGCTTTATTACAGGCTACTAGTATTAAAGTTCTTTCCACAAAAGGTCTTACACACTAGAGTACATTTTGTTTTGATGCAACTAGATCACAGAACTTATTTAAAGCAGACAGGTTTGGGAATCCAGGATGCCCCTCACCCTACCCTGTAATAGATTAATCTTTTAAACTTCTTAATCAATGGCCAAATTCCATAACCTCAGACATTTGTGACTTCCAGTCTGATACAATGTAAAGTATTAACACTTACTATTTTGACTTTGACAAAAATGCTTAACTTGAATTTTATAAGTCTTTCAATTCCTGGATTATAGAGATTGTGAGAAATGAGGTAAAATTCCACCACAAGAAAGGAATTAGGCAATTTTAGATATTCTGGAGGACACCTGGGAGAATTTTAGCAAGTCAGGATGTCCTCATTAAAGGCACTGTGGACAAACAAAGGAGACACAAGGGAATTAAGAAACCTTGTTTCAAATAGACCACTAACAAATGAACAATAGGAGAATTTAAACACAAATTGAATATTATGTGATATTATTAATTTTGTTAATATGATTTACATTTTATATTATACATAAGATGTTCTCATTTTTAAGCTGGAATGTCATATTTATTTTCCTCAAAATTCATAGACAGAGGGATATATATATATATATATATATATATTTAATGTACAAACTAAAAACAAAATACATGAGTGAGATAGTTAGCATTTGGAAAGTTGTCTGAAAAAAACTTATAACTCTCCAGGCACTTATTTATTACTTGACATAATTAATGTTAGAAATTGTTATAGATTGGTGAAATGACTGCTGTTCAATATGCATTGATTGGCAAGATAAAAATATTTTCCATGCACCACACTGGTCTTGAATTGAGTTACTATTATCCTATTTTGTCTGCCATGAGTCACTTTCTATGCAAGTTTTTCAAGAGGACTGAAAAAGAAAAACAACTGGACTTCATGGAGAAAACAAACAGACATTATGACTATATTGGTGTTTATACACAAATTCTTGCTGAGTTTCAAAATTCAGAATGAATTTACCCTCTTTAATCATAACATATCACTTTATGCCAAGGTCGAATGAAAAGAAATCTAAAAAAACTCACGTCTAAGGATTAGAAGTCATTAGCTACCATACACCAATTTTGGGGTGTATCTACTTTCAACCCAGTATTTAGTGCTATTTAACTTCAACTACTTCAATTACCAGTTCTTTGCTTTTTTATTTTACTTACAAAGCTCATACCCTGAAAGAGATGACCTTTTTAACACCAACAGTATATTTATACTAGTTCTTTGAAGCTAATCATAAAACATATTAAACCTATAATCCCCACCAACGTGAAAAAAGAAAAGATGTTTTATTGGACTTTAGGTTCCATCTAATTAATTGATTTATTTGCTATTTATATGCTAATTCTAAATGAAATCAAGAAAAAAATTCTCAGGTCTTTTGTTCAAGAAACAATCCTGTTTTCAGGGTTGTTTCATGATTGTCAAAATAACTCCCAGTTTTATGGAGCCTATAAAGACAAAAAAACTACTTACTACTATACCATTCAAGACTTGACAGTTTTGCAAAGCAAGCAACATATTTCTGACGATCAAGGATTAGTTATCAAGTTTTTGAAGTCAAGTGATGCTTTAAAATTCCCTAATCATAATTTGTTACATTGTGCTATCAATATTTTCTACAATTAGCCCTTTGTGTATGAAGTGGTTTATACAACTAAACAGTATATATTTTATTTTATTTTAATTTGAGGCTAATTACATAGTATTTAGATAGATATTTTTTGCCCCTTTTATGTGACAGGCCTACTCGTAAAAAATTATCCAAACATCAAATAAATAAAATAAAAAACAAAGCTGTAAAAATAGTGCGCTGAACTTGTGGAGTATATTTTCTAACTTTACCAGAAACACTTAAAATTATGACATCTAAAGCACACAATGAAAAAAAAAAACCCTTACATACTAAGAAATATTATTTACACTAAACTCGTATGTGCTTTAGATAATTAGCTTATGTTTGAGTATATTTCAAGTGCACGTGTAATTTTCTAAGCAAGGTGATGTATAATTTTAAAGGTTCATTATTCCAGCCAAACAAGTGGGAATTTAAGTTTGTTGATATTTCCTATATATGGGTTTAGAAGTCAAATTTGCAAGTGAAAGATCACATTTCTTCTTATAATGTTCACAATGTTAGGGACAATAAGGCCAGTTGAAGAAAGTAGGTCTATTTCCTGCCAGTCAATATACTGTTATTCAAGGTTGCTTCCACCATAAAGGATAGTACTTCAAAATCTAACCAAGTACTTGAGCTAAATTCTCCCCAGAACTAAGATGGCACAAACGTGACTCACAAGTCATTCAATTATTCCTATTTTCTCTATTTTATTAAGACTTTGCCCATAAAGTAAACATTGCAAATTAACATTTGCAAAAATAATTTTAAAAAATTAATCAATCTGAAACACTCAAGAAACAGAAAAGTGGGTAAGATGGCTGAGATCACCAGTTTAAGGTAAATGACAGATTTTGTTTAACTTGAATTTTTAGATACAGCCTCCTTTAAACTACTTTTGGCAACAGATAATGTTAATTGTACTCCTGACCAAATTGCCCTTGGTAAGAATGTCAGTATTTAGTTTATAATCTTTGAATCTCAAGTCCTTACTAGTTCATTCTGTACTGTTTTTTTCTTTGTTGACTTTTATTTTATTGCTTGCATGCATAATTCATATTTGTAATGTTATTGTTCCCTTTAGACATGATCTTCCTCCCCCTTCTTCCCCTAGTTCCCCCCAATGGTCACTCCAGTTCCTCTCTCACTGCCAGTTGTTGTTCGATGATTAGTCATTGGTCTCTTCATTTTCTTTCTTTTTTCTTTTTTTCCTTTCTTTTTCTTTCTTTCTTTTTTTTTTTTTTTTTTTTTTTTTTTTTTTTTTTTTTTTTTTTT
>PVHY01001115.1:0-49590 GCA_004024945.1 Uropsilus gracilis | reverse complement strand
TCTGTTGGGACTCAAACAGCAATCCCTAGTCCCAGCAGTGCTCCATAGACTGTCACTTACAGGTACGTGCCACTGTGGTCTCTTCATTTTCTTTCCTAGGGCAATGTCTTCCTGATGAAGCTCCACTTTCCTGGGGGACTGTGGACCAGGCTGATCAAATCTCCAGGAATAGCCTTGGGGCAGTTGGCCCATCTGAGCATGTCATAAATCTCCTGCAGGGCAGGTATGTGGAGTGTCTATCCAGGTTTTTTGATTGTGGCATTTCCTGTGGTGGAGGAGACAATCTCTTTTTTCTCCAGACCTTTAAGATCTCTTGTTTGTGTCTCCTTGTTCTTATTGGCTGTCTCTTCCATTCATTCCAATGTCTGTCCTGTGGTCCCAGGTGGAGACAGACCTCAGCAAATGGTTGGTCTGGCTCATCTCCTCCCTCATGGTTCACAGGTGGGACTGCTGCCACCTCTCTGTGACTTTCCTCCTCCATTGGGAAAGGGGGGCTTCATGCTCACATTGAAAGTATCTCTGGATGGGGATTTTAGCCCCCAACACCAGAAAAGTTGTAGGTGTTACTCTGTGACTGACTGCACTCTAGTTGGTCTCACAGTCTTGTATCTCATGATTCTGACCATGCTTTTTTGGGGCAGGTAATGGGTGTGTTTAGGACCTTTATTTCTCTTTCTCTTCCAGTAGATAGGCAGATGGATTGTTGTTTTTCTTGTTGAAAATGAAGGCTGACTAATGTGGAAGAGAACCAGAGGGGGACCTCCCACCCTGCCCATGCCCTGGCAAAGTACTGGCTCCCCTCCTCCCAAACCCAGAAGAGGTGGTGGGCCCACCAGATCACCCCAACTTCCCCAGGGAGTAGAACTCATCTCTCCCCATCCTGAGTCCTCCATTGGAGAGAGTACAGGATCCCAACGCTTTCTCTGCAAGTTGCAAAGCCTGAAATACTCATTCTGTACTGTTTTATGTTTATCCACTCACCACAGAGATTTGTGTATTATTAATAGGTTTTCTAACAAACCTGTCATTTTTTCCCAATTAACAATTATCAATAATGACAGTTTATAGAATCATTATATTCTTGAGTCTTACCAGTTCAGTGTTTTATTTTTGGTGAATAGTTTTTGGCTTTTTATAGAAAAATAGACTTTAAAAGATTAAGACTTTCTTTTTTAATTTTGTTTAAATATGTACATATACATATTATGTGCACACACACGCACACACACATAGTAATTGAGCTAACATTGGTTTACAATTTGTTGATATTTTTTGGAAGTATAGGATCACCCCTCAGGTATTGCCACCTTTCTAGGGAGCACTGAAATACCCATAATCCTCCACTATAGTCTATTGTGCTCTTTCCCCACTCCTCCTCTCCCTCACACGCCAGATACTTCAGTTCTACAGTCAGTTTTCAAGGATTAGTTTTTAAAACTTATTTCTATCTGACCATTAACATGATTTTTTTTGTATTGCAGCTTTAAGTGAAATCATCCTTGAAGTGAAACCATCTTTCTCCTGACTTATTTTGTTTAGCATTATCTCTGCTCATTCTATCCACATTGATTGCAGCATTATTGACAACACAAACAATGAAAACAGTCAAAGTGTATAGAAATGGATATGTGATCAAGATGTGGCAGACATGTATATTATTTTCAAGTAGGTTGACAAAAAAACAGTGCTTTTGTTTGTTTTTAATTCTAATATTTTTATTTCTAAAAGTCAAATACTTCTGGTGAAGAGGAAAAAATTTATTTCAGTAGCCAATGATAGCAGTAGTAAATTCCACTGTGTATTTCCCACTGTCACATATATGTATATACTTCCTACTTTCTCTTTTTTAAAAAAGGTTTATTATATATATTTTCTTAGTCTTTTTTCTCCAACATGTTACATGTCACATGTCAAAAAATATTCTACCTTATGATTCTAGTAAAATCACAGAGTTAAAATAGGCCGGAGATGGAGTTCTTCATTCAGTCAAATTCAATAGTGTAATTTTAACCTAATTAATTTTAACCTTTTAATTAATTGGTTTAATTCTAAACCAATCAATCTGAAGTTTCCAAATCATCACTAGTGAGGAAGTCTCTGCCTCACTGTGGGTTTTGCCTAAACTAACCTTTTCTTTTTTAAATAACTTTATCCCACCCTCTTGATTTGTATAGATACCTTCCATTTGTGTCAACTCTTGAAATATGGAGAGGGATGCTCTCTTTTTCATTAATCATGTAATAAAGACAATTGAATCTCTAAAATTGTGAATTTTATTTAACAATAGTAATAAGAATGTTTTTAAGTAGCTAGTAAATGCTCACCTTAAGTCTATCTTTAGATAATAAAACAGAGGGGAAATCCATGAAAAGAAATATTTGGGACTTTTTTCACATCCAAGCCATTTTTGTCAAATGCTTACTAAGAAAATGCTTACCTTTTACTTGCTAAGAAAATAAATAATGTGTTCCTAGACCATTTGTAATATAGGAAAGGTCAAATAAATATGGTTTTTCTGTAGATACCATGTAACAATCTGGGCCCATTATAAGAATCAGAAGGAACATTTGTTGAAAAATTCAAATTCCTATATCTTAGTCTTAAAGTTTCAAATATAATTTATGGTCACAACAAGAATCTGCAAGCTTAACAATTCCTCCCAAAAGTCTTATATTTAGACAAGATTACCAAAAACAATCTAGTCTCTCCAATAGGAAGTTTGATTATTTTTGTAGCAAAGGAGTAAGGTTTATAAAATGGTCCAGACAGAATATATGACAAAACTTTGAAATTTAAGGACTGAAAATTAAAGGACTGGATCCAAGTTTGCAGTTCTGATTAGCATTTTAGTGAGTCACCTTAGGGGACTTTGAAAGACCACTCTGTGAAAAATGAATGTGATATGGAAGGAAAGATGGTTGAGGCTAAAATGGCAGTCTAAGTGAGAAATTATGAAAACCTGAATCAAAAAAAGTGTGTAAACTCAGTAAAGAAAAAAATAAGAAATATCTAGGAAATAAATGGTACAAGGTGTAGAGACTGGTGGATGAGTCAGTATAAGGTATGTCAGTGACCTGGGGTGAAGAGTTGCTCCATCCATCAAAATGGGAGGAAAGGGGAAGTTTTCTTTCAGACACACTGAATTTTACAGGATATTCAAATATAGAACACAGTCCATGTAAAAAGAAGATTTGACAGGAGACATAATTTATGATAAAACAGTAGTTGGAGTTGAAGTCTTCCATATGAGAACCGTGGAGCTATGAAGAGACCAATATTTAATGTTTAAACAGGAAAAAAAAAGGAAGTTCAATGGAGACTAAAGAGACTAAGTTCTTTTTTTTAAAATAGTGAAAATATTTCACAGAAATCAAAGAGAGAGGATCCAGGAAGGAGAAAATGCTAATCTGTGTTAACAACTACTGCTATAGGGCAACCCCAAGGGAAGTGGGGGTAACTCAGGCTATGAGTCTTCACTCATGCACTTCAGGACAAGACCCAGAAGCAGACATGTTAAGAGAAGAGAAGAAAGAAAGAGATTAACTTGCCAGCATACAGCTGGATGCCATCTGCCCTACCAGACACAGAGATGAGCATACAAGTCAAAACTGGGAACAATGGGATGGAGTCTGTTCAGGTGTCATTCAAGGGCCCAGAGTTTGCTCCTCCCTGTTCTGTTCAAAACACTATGGGGAAATCAAGCAAGATCATATCCACTGACCTCTGCCTTATAGAAGTTTATGGTGATCATATCAAGATGGTCATCTCTATAAATTTACAGTGGGTTCAGCAAATCAAATGATTTCTTCTTAGCAAATACATCTTGAGTAAAGGTACATAGGGAGGAAAGATGGTTGAACCTGAGTTTATAAATATCTATTATCATGAGATTTCATTTTCTGTAATACTGAATTTTCCATCCTCAAATATCTTGCTTGTTTAGCGTTTTATTTTATGGCATGAGTTATACCAGTATCTTTCTAATAAATTCTTTTTTTCCAGTAAGTTACTCACTTGGTTTTTCTTGCATATAATAAAAAACCCCACACAGAGAGAGTTGACATTCTCTGTGGATATCTCTTCTATCCTATTCCCCATTATACATTCCCAAAAATAATAACTAGTGCACTGGATCTGATATTTGCCATGCCATGGTATTTGAAACTTTTAAATCACACATCAGTAAATAATATATTATTTTGCATGGTTATAATTTTGTAATTATGGTATTGTAATATGTATACCTATCTATGTAAGTTGTTTTCTTCCCACAATTTTTTTAATTATTAAAAAAATAAATTAAAAACATCAAACAAATAAAGTAGTCTATTATTTTTGTCTTTATTTTTGATGAAATAAGCCATTACTCTCTTTGTTTTCTGAGGTAAAAAAGAGAGGGGAAATGACAATAAATTCAACTCATTGAGAAAGCAGAAAATGGAATCCAAACCACAGATTAGAAATGAGCCTGAATTTGGACACCTCTTCTATTAGGAAGAGGAGGGACAGGTGCCAATTGGCTTAAAAATAAGAGAAAATGAAAGTTGGAGCTTTTTTCATACCCTTGATTTTTCTGAGTAAACTACCAGACCATCCTCTGTTGAATCTAGAAGAGTTGGTGGTAGAAAGGAAACTTGAGTTGAGAAGTAAAATTTAGATTCATCACTGTTGCTTGATCAGAACATATTAGCTATAACTGAAGACCCAATATGTAATCACAAGGATTGGCAAAGCTGTGTAATTTTTCTTTGTAGACACTTTTTTCTCTGTAGTCCAGGATCAGAAAATAAGGATAACTACAGAATAGTTGAAAGTAAAACTGAAAGGATGATTTTAAGAGGTGGACACCAGTATCTGAAACTGGGTAGAGGAAAATGGGAAAACAGAAGGGGACTGATTAATTAGGAGAAAAAAAAGAGAACTCAAAACACATCAGGTCATGAGGTCAAAGAGCAAGCATAGTTCAACTAAGACAAGAAAGTTGCCAAAAACAAATGGTGGCAAGAAGCAGCCTAGAAATGAAAGCTGAATTTGAATCACTCTCAACAAATGAAGGATTTCTGCTCATCCGTCTTCTGTCCTGTCATTCTTGCTTCGAATTCCTGACCTGTTTTTCTATGACTGTTCACCCACAGCAGGATGGCCACTTGGTGGGGCTCTTGCAGAGAAAATATCTACCTGTTGGTTCAGCATTTAGATCCTCTTTAAAAAAAAAAAAAGATTCTGTGAAATTAAGCAGCTTACTTAATTTTATAAGCTATTTGTTCCCTACTGCTTCCAACAGAAAAAAATAGCTCATTTCTGGTACTCTGAGCAACTACAGTTTTAGAAGATTCTTTGATCTATCTCAACCATGACTGTTCTCTTTATTACCAGCCTAACCCTAATCCTTTCTTTCTAGTCCTTTACAGGCAGTAGAAATTATCTTTAAGAAAGGATTAGAAAAAGAAACCATAATTAAGATATTGCTCTTTTAGTTTTAGTCTATTAATAATATCTTTACTATTTTACCTCACAGGTTTACTTTTTTTATTCTATTTCTTAGTGCCACCCTTCTTTACTGCTGACTATGAAACAATGATCTGTTGCATAAATTGCCACCTACCTTTTACTCTGCAGCAGCCCTTTATTAAAATTGTAAGGCCAGTAATTACCAGTGAGGAGAGTGGCATTATCTCCTGTGATTTCCTGTTCAGTTTTACTTTGAAAGTTTCTTTTAGTTGGCTAGCTTATTTGGTTACTAGGTGCCACAGACTACTTATACTCCTATCCTTGGCTCAATCACCTAAAATGTGCCTTATCTCTGTGAGGACAGAATGTGGCTGAATTGTTACAAATTTACTTCTATGAAGGGCAAGACAACCTCCAAAAGGCTTCAAGCCATGGTGCTCACTTATGACCACAGCATGCACTTTCTAGATAGTATTAGAAATGCAAGAATATTAGTCTAGTGACTCTAATAGTTACTCTAGTGACTCTGCAGGAAACTATTTGTGTTCTCCACACTACTAGCACCCAGTGTTTGAAATTATTAGACAGAAAGTCTCTTGGGTACACTGTGGGGAAACTCCCTACACTAGGCAGAAGATTAGATGAAAAGTTCTCTGAGGTCTCTCCCAGCTCTGAGAATTTATACTCAAAATATTAATATAATTAAATTGCAATGCCAATCAGCCACCTAAAGGCAAAAGTTCACTCCAGGGCTAAATTCAGCCTTCATATTTTAAGAGAGAAGTGACACGGTATAAATGAGAGTAAGAAGTGTAGCTGCCAAATGATAGTGATATCTGGTGCAAACAGGGCAGAAGCCTCCAAGCAACAAGCCAAAGGGAAAAAACAGCACTTTTATTATTATTATTATTATTATTGTTATTATTATAATAAAATTTATTCCGGTTGACAATTTAGGCCATAGACATGTACATAAAAATTCCATAAAAGGGATGAGTATGTGGGGGGTTAGGAGGGGTGGAGATGGAAGGGAGTGGTCAGGGAGGGAATGTGGTGGGTGGTCCCCAGGGAATATAAAGATGTGAAACACATATATATATAAAATAATTAATTAAGAAAAAAGGAATCAGTACAATTTCTACGCTGGGGAGAGGCAGCTCTCCTGCCTGCTTGGCACTATGCAGATGGTTCTCTTTTTCTTTCTCCATTCCCTGATAACCCTGTCCTTTTTTTTTTTTTCTTTTTTTAAATTTAATTTAAATTTTTTTAAATTTGCAATATATGTATATTTATGTTTATATTACATTAGTCCATTATTGTGTACCCCTGGGCTTTCCCACTTCACTAACACTTGTTAACCATCCTGATCTTTTGTGCTCTTCACCTCCTCCACCTTCTTCCCCCTCCTCCTCCTCTCTCACTCCATTGTTCAGTCCCATTGATTAAAAACAGCAATTTTTAAATGCAGCTTCTGCTGCCCAGATTCTTTCAAGTTCTTCCCACCTGCGCATGGCAGTTGCCAGAATCACAATGCAATTTAAACAACAGAGTTTTTTTGTTTTGTTTTGCTTTTTGAGACTAAGTCTTGCTATTTTTTGCCTGTGGAACCGCAGACTCTCGTTTCCCGGGGTACCACAGACTCAAGCAATCCCCAGCCTCAGCTTCCCAGGTAGCTGGGATTACTGGCACGTGCCACCACGCCCAGCTATTTTTTTGGAACTAGGTCTCACTACGGGCCCCAGGTGGCACTCGAACAGTGATCCCTAGCCTCGGCCGCTTCATAGGCTGAAGCTTACAGGCACGAGCCACCATGCGGGCAACAACAGGGTTTTATTAACAAGGAAAGTTAACCAGAAAAACAAAATATCCTTAATGCCACAAATGGCCACTTATTCCCAATTTAGTCAAAATTTAGTCCATTTAGTCCAAAAGTCCCAAACACAAGTCCAAGATGATGTCCATTTCCTAACCTGAGGCAGGCACTTTGCAAAATCCAGTCTTTCTTTTCTGACTTCTCTTTGCTTCCCTCTCCAGCATTCTGAGCTGCTCAGAGGCTCCAACATTCTTTCAACTTTTTCAAAAAGCACTCATGCAAAATCAGATTTCCAAATCACTTGCTTTCTCCAGGTACCAGCTTTCCACTCCACCTTGCTTCAGCACCACACACTTGTTTTACCAGGCCCACTTTTGGCGGCATTTGGCCACAACTTACCAGGCCTGCCCTCAGCAGCCCCTGGTCACTCCCAGCCTGCTGCTCAGCAGTCAACCCACACTGGCTAGTCCTCTGCCAGCCACTCTCCCACCAGGGCTCCTCACTACCACAAGTTCATTCTGACAGGGAGCTTCCACCCAGCCCAGCCACTCTGGCTCCTCTTTACCAGTCTGCCATTCTCTTTTCTCCCACACCTCTCTTTCAGCTGCTTCTGGCCTCTTTTGGTGCACCCTTTTCACACTTCTTGCTTCTTCTTATGGGTCTTTCTCTCAGACTCCACCCACCAATACAGTATGGTGCCCAAAACAATTTTCAACCATGTCACTGCCAGAGGCCCCAGCAGCCCGTGCAAACTAAGTCACCCTGTATCAATAGGAGCCACGTAGAATGAGTCTCAGAATTGTGTGTTGAGGGTTAGCAAGTCAAGATCCAATCAAGCACACCTGAAAGATAACTGTTCTGCTCACTCAAGTGATGCCTAAAAGCCAGATCTCAGCATATGATCTATGACTTGCCACAGAAATCTAAGCTGTTGTGTAAAAGGGCAATGGAGCAGAAACTGAGGGCCTCTGAAGACCAGACTCAAGAAGCTCTGCATAGGAATACACCCATTGCTTATAAACCCTACTATAGATTCAACACTAACAAAGCCCAGAGCGTAACTATAATGGAAGAAGTATCATCTTGTAAAGCAAAGAAACTTGGTGGACATTGCTGAACAGGACTGGCTGATTTGTGACTACAAGTGCAACACTGCATAACTTGGATAAAATCATGAGCAAATAGTGGACAAATGAAACTATAGTTATGATGCATTAAATAAATGTCCTGAACTTGTAAATATATATATATGTGTGTGTATATATATATGTGTGTGTATATATATATATATGTAGTCACAAAATAAAAATAGTGAAGAACACTTGCAGATTAAGGAAACTAGACCAAAAAAATAAATGGATTAAATCTATTAAATGTAGTTATGTGCAATCCTGAACCAAAAAAAAAATCATAAAGGTATAATGAGGAAAATTTGCAAACTTTTAATATGAGTTGATTCCAGTATGATACACAGACAAATTTATGGGTAAAAGAGCATGTCTGCAACATACTTGGAATGGTTCAGAAAATTATGTGATTAGGTAGATTATGGATGGGTGGGTGGATGGACAGATTGAAGCATGGATGGACAGATGACAGAGGATGGATGGATGGATGGATGGATGGATGGATGGATGAATGGATGGATGGATGGATGGATGGATGGATGGATGGATGGATGGATGGATGGATGGATGGATGGATGGATGGATGATAGATAGATAGATGATAGATAGAGAGATAGAGAGATAGGTAGATAGATAGATAGATAGATAGATAGATAGATACATAGATACATAGATACATAGATAGATACATAGATAGATACATAGAGAGATGACAGAGAGATGGATGGATGATAGATAGATGATGGATGGATGGATAGAGAGATAAAGAGATAGATAGAGAGAGAAAGAGATAGATAGATAGATAGATAGATAGATAGATAGATAGATAGATAGATAGATAGATAGATAGATAGATAGATAGATAGATAGATATGTAGAGTTAAGAGGAGTGGGAAATCAAATGTGACATAAAAGCAACAACAGAAAAAGTTGGACAAAGATCACAGGTGTTCTTCACACTACTGCAATTTTTCCATAAGCCTGAAACTACATCAAAGCAAAAAGTCAAAAACTAAAAAAAGTCTGGATCAGATGAAATTAAACTAAGAGTTTAAAAGTTCTAGTCCAAATCATGGATGTTTAAGTTTCAGTTTTCTCATCTGGAACTGTGTAGAACTGTTCTAAGAACTAAATAAAGTATTACATGCAAAAGAGTTTTAAAATGTTTTTAATAATTTAAATAAGTTTAAAATAACATACCTCTGTGTCACATTATTAGAAATGAGAGTCTGACATTGAAAAGACAACCTAATAGATAGGGTTTCTGTTCATATATCATTTAAGCAGACATATGCAGAGTAACAGAGGAATGTGTGGGATAAACTGAAAGAAGGGAGACTATAGATCATTTTTAGCTACCAACTCCCTATCCCAAAGTGCTGCCCTTCAACAAATTCTTGTTGTTCATTCTTCATTAAACAAAGGATATACAGCAAAAGCTGAAAAGATCAACATTTCTCATCCTCAAGGAATTTGTAGTCTATTTGGAATAAAACTACACAAACAATTATTAAAATTATTAAACAATTATTAAAAAATAATCCACAGATATACAAAAAAGAAACTAGTGTACTTGAGGTTTGGAGACAAGCAGGGTTTATAACAGACAGAATATTTTAACTGAGCCTGGCAGTGAAGTGAAAAAACAAAAAATAGAGCATTTCAGGCCGAGTACAGTGTGAAACAACTTCAAATCACTGTCGACACTTTTTGCTGCCTTACGACAACTCCTTCACATAACTTCTTAATACCCAGGAAGACATGAAATATCCCCTCCTTTTTCATTCCTTCTCTGTCACTATTTTTGAAATTTTCAAGTATATTAAAATACTGAGTGACCCATTGCAGGCCTAAGAAGTGAGTGAGTAGAACCTCCTGATAACTGTCTCTTTTAGATTTAATTCTTTTAAATCAGATCCTGGTTCCCAAGAAGAGTATAAAATCACTTGAAATAAAGAAGCAAACATTTCCATAACATGCAGTTTTCTTCTTTGTATTGAGATCTGAGTAATTTCATAAAGTATTTTGATTAATGGTGCAAATCAGTCCAAAGACCAAATCAGACCAAAGCTCTCAGAAGTGATGTCAATGATCATCCATATGTGAAAGGAAAAGCAACAAGACTCTTCACAAAGCCACTGACTACTATTTTGGCTACCCATGAGACAACTTAATATGAAAAACAGTAATCTGTATCCTGGTTTAGGACTTGAGAGAAAGGGACCTCTGTGATTAATCATTTCACTTGCAACAAGGGAGTTTGCACCCCCAGCAGACATGCTCCACTGGTTCCACGGCTAGGTAGAAGTGTAGTTTCCATTTCAATTTTGCTCTCCCTTTCTTTGAAATGATTCTAGCTTCTGCTTTTGAACAAACAGAAAGTTTCTAATCCCTGTTTTAGTGCCATTGAAGACCAAAGTGAGAACTTGTTTTTGAGACAGGAAATGGTGGTGCAACTCCTAGCTCTGTCAGCACTTTCTAAGCAAATTGAAGCACACTTCTGTGCTTTGAGGTCTTCCTCTCTACAAGACTCTCATTAAAGTTTGGAAATTAGAATGATCTGGACCTGCTGCATCAGTGGTCCAACCCTCCCATTTCACATATGGAAAACTGAAGTCATAATACTAATTTTTGTTAAGAGATGCAAAGATCTACACAAGGCAGTTTTTGAAAAGTGTTTTAATCACCTTGGAGGAAAAATATGTACTCTAAAAATCACAGATATGGAAGACTTTGTCAGAACCTTGCTCCAACTCAGCAGTTTATGAACCCAAAATCATTTGTAAAAACAGTGAATTAAGGTGGCTAGTCTAGCCTTTGGTTTGAAAAGTCATCAAAATGCAACTTACTGTTTATTTATCCTAAAATAAGTAATTTTTTTGTTCATACAAATTTGTCCCACTCATCTTTCTTTACTAAAGCAATCTATATTAATGAGTTAGTGTATATCATCTCTAGACTACTCTGAAATTCTCTACCTCTCTCAGAACTGTCTTTGATGTACATTTTAAATATACTTGACATATAATGAAAATAGCAGTTTAAATTTTTTAAGCTTTTATACCCCTTTGAAAATTTTTTCCTCATTTCTTCCATTTAACCCTATAAATATCACTTTGCTAATTTTTCAAGTATTTTGCTTTATTAAATCATGTGCTTTCTATATATCCAAAATGTGTCTTTGTCATTTTGAGTTGCTTTGTTCAATTTCCTTTCCTCTGGAAGGTAATGTTTATTCTTTCCTTTTAGCTTAATAGTATTCCTATGGCTGAATGTGAATATATCACATTTTCTTGATCTAATTCTCCACCAGTGGGCTATTAGGCACTATTTCCATATTCTAGTTATTGTAAGTAATGCAGCAATAACATTGCAGAGCATGCAATTTTTTTAGTTGACACTTTGGATAGATGTCCAAGATTGAGATTGCTGGGTCATATTGTATTTCTATCTTTAATTTCTTAGGTCAACCCAGACCCATTTCCAATATTCATATACTAGTTTGCATTTCCTCCTAGAGTGTTATAGGACTTTTCTTCTTCTGCACCTTTGCTATCACTTCTTGTAAAGTTGTTTGTGTTTTTGTTTTGTTTTGTTTTGTTTGAGACTAGGTCTCGCTATTTTTGCCTGTGGAACCGCAGGATCATGTTGCCCAGGGTACCACAAACTCAAGCAATCCCCAGCCCCAGCTTCCCAGCTAGCTAGGACTACAGGGTGCACCACCATGCCCAGCTAATTTTGGGGGACTAGGTCTCACTATGTGCCCCCAGCGGGACTCAAACTGCAATCTCTGGCCCTGGCCGTGGCTTCCTAGGCTGCCATTTACAGGCATGCACCACCATGCTCAGCCTTGCAAAGTGTCTTTTTAATAGATCACTTCCTTATGGATGTGAAATGATAAGTGGTTCTGAGGTTCATCTCCCTTATTAAAAACAACGATGAACATTTTTCCATGTGTCTATTTGCCTTCTGGATATCGTCTGGTGAATTGTCTGTTCAGATCTGCTGCCCACTTATTAACTGGGTTGTTGGGGCTTTCATTGCTAAATTGTATGATTTTTTACATGTCTTGTAAACATATCTTGGACATTAATCCCTCACCAGTTGTATGATGTGAAAAATACTTTCTCCCATTCAGTGGGATCCCTTTTCAAGCTATTTGTGTTTTCTTTCCCTATGTTAAAGTTCCCTTTATTTTTATTTTTGTTGAAGTACCATCATTTTACATCTTTGCTAGTGTTTTGAAATAATCTGAACAGTTTACTTTTGCTTCCCTACCCCCAGGAAATCTTCAGAACCAAGATCAAGTCTCCAGAATCATCTTTATCATTGATGTCATGAAACATATGACCAATATTTTCTTCCATATATTTTATTATTACTGAACTTATAGCTAAGTTCTTAATTCATTTGGAATTTATTTCTGTGACTGGAGTTAGATATTGATTAATCTTCATTCTCTAAATGTGACTGTTCAATTTCCCGGCACCAATTCTTATATTAACTGTCCTTTCTCCTTTGGAGGTCATGGCTTTTTTTTATTATGAATTAACTCTCTCTATAGATAGATAGGCAGTTAGCTAGCTAGCTAGCGAGAGAGAGAGAGAGAGAGAGAGAGATAGAGAGAGGGGAAATTGTTTCTGGCTTTTAGATTCTGCTACACTATTTATATTTATGCCAATACCCCATTTATTACCACTGCTTTATAGTATAGTTTGTCAAGTAAAATGATACCTCCATTCCTTCTTTTTATTCTCAAGATTGTTTTAGCAATTTGAGGCATTTCATGGTTCCATATATATTTTAATATTTTTGTTCAATTTTTTAAAAGAATTTATTTATTTATTTATTATTTTTAAAGAATTCTGTTGGTATTTTGATGAGAATTATGTTAAATTTATTTATTGCTTTTTAGTCATTTGACTCTAATTATTTTCTCCATCCATAAGCATGAAATGACTTCCTACTTCCTGTGTCATGAATAAAAAACCTTTTTTAATGCCTGTAGTTTTCATTGAGTAAGTCCTTTGAAGATCTTGTTAAGCTAATTCCTAGGCATTTAGTTCTTTTTGAAGTAATAATGATAGAATTAATAATTTTTTCTTTACTCATTATTTGTGTGCAAAAATGCATGCAATTATCCTCTCTCTTAGGACTACTTTTGCTGCATCCCATAGATTGTCTAATTTATATACTCATATTCACTAGTCTTGAGGGTCTTTTTTTGCTTTTGTTTGTTTTGTTTTGAGACTAGGTCTCATGATTTTTGCCCATGGAACCTCAGGCTCTCGCTGCCTGGGGTACCACAGACTCAAGCAACCCCCAGACTCAGCTTCCCAGGTAGCTGGGATTACAGGCACACGCCACCATGCCCAGCTATTTTTTTTTTTTTTTAACTAGGGTTCGCTACAGGCCCCAGGTGGCACTTGAACCATGATCCCTAGGCCCTGCCACTTCATAAGCTGAAGCTTACAGGCACGAGCCACCGTGACTGGCAGTCTTGAGGCATTTTTTTATTTCTGCTTTGAGCTCCTCTTAAATCCCATAGCTATTACGCAGCATAGACATGTATTTACAGTTTTCCCTGTATCTTTTATAGTTGATTTCTAAATTAACGAATTTTGGTCAGAAAGTACTTAATTTGATTTTAAATGCTTTAGTTCTACTCACAATTGACTTATGTCCTACAATGTGGTCTATTCTTGAAGATGTTTCACATGCACTTAAAAAAATGCATATGCAATGATTTTGGGGTGTTGTATTCTATAGATGACTCTCCAGATTTTTGGTTTAGTTCTTCATTAAAGGCTATTGTTTCCTTATCTATTCTATCTCATTTATCTTTCATAGTTGTAGGTATTAAAATTTATTATTATGGCTATCACCAATTTGCTTTTTAGTTTTACTAATGTTTTTCTTCAGCATCTTGATGTGCCATATAAATTTTATAAATGTAATTTCTTTCAATTGTATTAGACTATTAGATGTTTAGTCATAGTGTAAATCCCATTTCTGTCTTTTATTGCCTTTTTAATTGAAAATTAAAAATTGATAGATATCCATTGTATATACATCAACTCTTGACTTTTTCTGCCATTTGCTTATAAGATTTTCTTCCAATCTTTAGCTCTAAGTATAACTTATCTTTGTTGGTAAGATGGGGTTCCTGAAAAGAATGATGGGTTTGTTTAAAATTCATTTAGGCACCCTAGACCTTTCAACCAGTTAAGTCACTGCATCCACATTTCAAGTAATCGTTGAAACATACATGTTGAGAGAGAGAGAGAGAGACCGAGAGAGTTTGCTATATTACTATTTGATGTGTGCTTGTTTTTTTTTTTTTAAGTTTGTGTTTTTATTTTTTGACATCTTTTTATATTTTGTGTAGGGTCTATTTTCATTGTCTTGTATGTTACTTCCATTGCTTTTGTTTGTAGATTCTGATAAGTTACAATATTATGAACTGTTTTTTGTAGCCTGTGGGATGTTGTAAAAACTCCTTCTGAAAAGTCACATTTTCACTCTCTTCTCTTAAAATATATAATTTAAGTATCTGTTGCCTCTATCTCTGTTTCTTTGTTGCTTTATAATAAGCCCTTTTTTTGTGCTTTTGTTTGTATCCAGGTTGGAATTAATAAATTAATTTTTGCTTTTCAGTGAAGCTCCATAAGACTTCCTTCTGATTTGAATGATAACTTCATAAGGTAAAGGATTTAGGACAGAAATGTTTGCCATTGGGTACTTTCAATATCTCTTGTTCTGTAAAGTTTCTACTGAAAAGTTCATGGATAGTCAAACTGTTATTCCCTATGGGTTGCTGTTCTTCCCCTTGATGCTTTTAGTATTCTGTTCTTGTCATTGACTCTCAGCAGTTTTTATTATATGATCTATTAGTTTGTTGGTTGGTATTATTTTGTTTGGAATTCTTTGGGTCTCTTAGGTCAAAACGTCTAGTTTATTTCCCAGGCTCAGATGATCCTCAGCAGTTATTTCTTTAAATAGACTTTATATGTCTTTGTTTTCCTTTTATCTTTCTGGGACCCCCAAAATACATAGCTTTTTTCAAAGGTATTCCAAGGAGGTCTTATATCATTTTAATTTTTCTAATTCTTTTTTCTGTTTTTTTGTTCTCTGTGTTATAACCATTATGCTTTCTATATCAATAATTCTCATTTATCCACTTTTTCATTTATTTACTGTTGAGGTGCTCTACTGTATTTTTTATGTGGTCATAGTATTTTTAAAATACATTAGTTTAAATTGTAGCAGTCTCATGTTTTCTCTATCTCTGCTGTGAGTATCTGAGTATTGTGGTTGGAATCCAGTGACATCCTCTGTCCTAGACCAGTTTGTTGGCAAAATGTCTTGTTTAGTTCTGTGCCAGCCTTTGCCTCAAGCTGTCACTGAGCACTGACTGAGAATTATAGCTGGCACTGGCACAAGTATGGGAATTACTTCCTTTGCTTTTCATATACCCTAGGTGTTTAAGATCTCCTTAGTAAGATCAATTAATGTCTTGCTTTGCCCCAGATGAGGGCAAAGCAGATATCTATAATTACAGACTTGGGTTCCAAAATGTTGCTTTATCTGTGAGGAAACAGAGTTGATCTGAGTTGGCTGTCCCTGCTGGTACAACTCCACCTGTTCTAGATATGAACTTGGGCAAAGTCGGTAGTCATCCCTCTGAACTCTTCTCTAGTTCTCCAGCACTATAGCTTCTGTCCTCCTACTCTGTGCACCCCTTTCTTTAGAACAGTGCTGGGTCACCAAAGTCTCTGAGGCGTACTTGCATCTCTGAGTGAAGAACAGCAGAGGAACTCCACACAGTACCTGCCCTTCCCTCTCAAGGGTTGCACTACCCAGTACCAGGTGAAGCACACTTTAATTTCAGTTTTTCCTATATTATTCTTATTACCACTGCTCTCAATGCAGTGATAGTCATTGATTTTTCTTTCAGGAATTCTGTTATAATTTAATTGCAAAATATATGGAGGAGGCAAGCTCAGCTTCTTTGCTCTGTCACCATCTTTCCAGGTCCTTGTTTGTTTGTTTGTTTGTTTGTTTGTTTAAACTATAATGAAAAAGATAGTGATTGATGGGCAGCAAGAGGCAGGGGAAGCAACAATGGGTATTTTCCAAAATCTGGAGTTCTATTCAATCTTAGGATGGATTCTGAATCCTCAGTGAATTTCAAAATCCTCTAGAGGTAGCCTGTTAACACACAACCACTTGTAGCCCATATTGATTGTTAGTCCCTTAGGGTACAAGTTCTTAATTAAAAATAATATTTAGCTTTAATAGTCCCACAGCACCACAGCTTTATAAGCCTTTCCCATGTAAGCCAGTTGGACTGAGGTGACTTCCCATTAGTAATAGTTCCAGTTTCCAAAACTCTAACCAACCTATTCTCCACCACAAAAACCAAACTTTCTTTCCATCAAATAAAAAATTGATTCATTTGAGTTACTCCTTCAACTTACAATTTTATATTCTGTTAAAATTAAAATGATATTTGCACTATTAATACCTAATATTCCAATAGAAGAATTTGAATAAGAATGTAGATTATTGTTTATTATTTCAGGAGTGAATAAATGCTATTGATCAACTGGACAATGAATTAATAGTCACTGTTGACGTCTATAAGTTCCTGACTGAATATCTTTTTTAAAGTCACTTTGTCACTTATATAAATAGATATAGTACAAATATGACTGATATATGAAAATAAAAGAAAATAATAACTTAAAAATATATGTATGAATATGTATACAAATAAATACATAATTAAACTACATCATATATATAAGATACACATTCTATACAGATATATTACATACATAATGTATTTATGAAAATACATATGACCTGGAAGTTTTATTATATATTATTATTTTCAATACTGATCTGATCTGTTCTTTAATTCATTCTCTTCATAAATCTGAAATGATATACTTGAAAGAAAAGATAGATACATTTATTATTGTTGAAGGGGGAAATGGAGATGGGAGAAAAGTTTGGTTCAGGTTCAATTAAAATGTGAAAACATCATTTTACAGTGAAGGATAGAATTTTAGTGAACCTAATATAGTATACCTGAAACTTAAGTAATGTTATAAACCAATACTGCTCTCATGAAAGAAAAGTTTAAAGAATTTGAACAAGCAGAAAAATAAAAACAAATAAAAAGCATTGTTTGCATGGGAAAAAAATCTTAAAAGCAGAATCATAATACTGAGCACTAAAATTTATATAATTATAAAAACCAATGCTACTTCAATTAAAAATAATAATAAAATGGCAGAGTGAAAAAGTAAGTAGAGAAGGGATATGAATCAGAAAATCACATAGATTTTCCTTCTTTCCATTGCTTATAAACTTACAAATAAATACATTTTCCCAATACATCTTCTTGTAATTAATATAAGACTTTTTCTTGCAATTTATTTACAAAGGGAGTGACTCCATGGCAAAGAATAGAGACACTGTAGGCAGTTTTGACATTTTTGAAAGATCTCAATTGAATACAATTGAATTGACTACATTTGAACATTTGCTCATTGCCTCTTCCCCCTTATTTTGTAATATTTTTAATAAGCAATCTTTGAAATATTTGAGACCCACATGGAAGAAAACTTTTTTCTCAATTCCTCAAAGTAGATACAATGTTATATTTAAACTAGTTTGAGTTTAGTTGACTTTCAAAATAAACATATTGTGAGTGCTTCAAAGATAAATGTAGAAAGTTAGAATCCATTGTTTACATCACCGATGGGGGAACATTTAAACTTCTAAATACTCAGGTCTCTACTTTGTCCTCTTAACGGTGAGCTTGCACTCAGAATTAAAGCTTTGTGCATGTAATTGGGTTGAATTTGCAGTGACATTGTCTTTAACAAGGCATTTATTCTTTTGATGATCGACTTTTGCTATAATATAGTATCAAATGTTTAAAACTACATAATTTTTGCAGAAGTCTTCCAGAAATAAATTTGCTTTTATATGAGAATGAAGCAATAAGAAATCCATATACCATAGACAACGACTTAACATGTGTCTGTAAAAACTAAACTTAAAGGTTTTATGTAATGAGTTACCAGCTACAGTCACTGGATAGTGTCAGTGATAGATTTTATGGTTCATAAAAATTTTTGGCACCTTTTATACATAAAAACATTGCATTCTTCTTATGTTCCACTTGTTTTGGTTAGTTCTGCATAGAGCTTTTCCAGAATTCTCTTAGACCGGCACTTCCCTCCACCACCCTAAGCTGCTACCCCACTGTTCTTTCCCATCTGTCCAAAACAGCTTGCTTTCTACCTTCCACACACCCCTCCTCCCTGCCCTGTTTAAGAGTGAGGTTATTTGTTTCATGCCAAAACAAACAAAATGAAAATAAAGTTTTCCCATCATTTCAGTGGGAGCTTGACAGGGTAGTAAAGGACATGTGTGAGTTTAATCTCATTTTTTAAACATTTTCAGTGATTCACCTATTTTTTTAAAAATAATTGTTCAAACTAACATTCAAAGTTTTTTTTTCTATTTTTTTTAACTGCCCTAGCAGTTCTATCCAAAATAACAGTGCTACCTCCAAACCACTGTTCCATAAAACAGCTGCTAAGGGTTGAGTTGTTCACTCCACTCTCCCCCAGAAAAGCAAACAAAAAAACCCCATCAAATCCTAATCCCAGTGCCACAAAAAGTGATCTTATTTAGAAACAGGGTTTTTACAGTGGTAAATAATTTAAAATGAAACCATAAGGGTGAACCATAATTCAATAGGACTGGTGTCCTTATAAAAGGGGAGGGACTTGAATACACAGACACACAAAGGAGACACCTTAAAGACACAGGAAAAAACAGGTGAAAACAGAAAATTGGTTTGATGCATCTGCAGACAAAAGAACAACCAAAAGTTGCTGACATATCATCAGAAGCTAGAAAAAGGCCAGGAGGGAGTCCCCTCAAAGTTTCAGTGAGATCATGGAGCTGCCAACAACTTGCTTTAAGATTTCTAGCCTGCAGAAATGTGAGGTAACAAATGTCTATTGTTTGGGGGTACTTTGTAACCATAGAAAACTAATACAATTGTCAGGCACAACTTAAATTTCTCCTAATGTTACTCTTTTTGTTTTTTCTCTCCTTCCTCCTTTAAAAAAAATTATCTTCTTTAGAAGTTAGTTGTATCTTTTCTTACTTTTTTTATTGTTACTGTCCCTTATAAAGACAATCATTCCTTGTAATATCAATTCCTAGAGTATTTCTTGTGCTCTTAATATTAACATTCATGAATTTGAATATTTCACTTGTATGTCTATGTTCTGTTCTTTATTCTAGATTCTAATCCTAGGCTATCTGTTCACTTTTGATATTACTTAGGTTAGCAATAAATTATGTAAAAGTATTCTGTAACTGTTTTAGGGAATTGATATGTGTCCCAATTGATACATTTAAATTAAATAGTGCAATATGCAAACACAAATGGCTGTTAGATAAATTTTCTAATTTTAATGTATATATTAGCTATACATTTTATATACATATATATAAACTATACATAATATGGTACAAGTTATGTTCTTCAAATCTTTTTACATGTTTCTGTGATTCATCAAGCAAATAGCCTCATATTATATATTCAGGCTTATATCTGCATTATTTATTTACAATTCATTTAAAGCATGATGATAGAATTTTCTTCCATATTTATGTTTGTATGACATTAAAAATGAAATTAGAATCATGAGATGCAGTCAAATTTTTAATAAGTATTTTATATCACGTGCTAAGCCATTTCCATATTTAAAAAAAACTATATATATATATAAAAGCATTATTTTTTATTATTTATTGTGATGATTAATTTTATGTAGCAACTAAGATTAAAAATACCTAGATAAATAGTAAAACATTTATCTGTATCTGATATATATCAACTCGGCTAAGGGATAACTAGATGAAGGTAAAAACATTTATCTGGTTGTGTCTGTGAAGGTGATTCTGAAAAATATTACCTTTTGATTTAGTACTCTAAGGTCACTTTCACTAAGGGAAGCATCAACCAAATAGAATAAAGTTGCTGTGGAAACCTGTCTTCTTAGACTACTGTCTTATTTTCTCCCAAGACATCAGAATTTCTGGTCTTAGGACTCTGGGGCTTAAATCAACACCCTGAACCCATCCCAATCTAAAACTTCTGGAGTTAAACTGAATTATATCACTGGTTCTCCTGGTTCTCCAGGTTGCAGACAGTAGTTTGTGAAACTTATGGGTCTTCCTAACTGTTTGAGCCAAATATAATACTCCTCCATATCTATTTATTGCAAAGAAGCTCACAGGAACATTCATGCTCATGAGTGAATAGTTTCCCAAAACTTTAATATTTAATTGAAAGTTTATACTTTTTCATTGTAAATAAAATACTGCTAGTTGTTTTTCCTAAAGAGACAAATTTACTTCTTTCATTTTTGAGATAACATCTACCAAGCACAAAAATATGAAGAACCTTAATTGTTCATTCTGTCAATTGTTCTTTTGAGTGAAAATGACATCTCATTAAAGTAAGCAGCTAGTTGAGCTTGCAGTGTAAACAATCACAACCCACAAGTGCTTTCCCACAAGACTAACATTGTATTTTGGTAAGTAGCAAAAATGCTACATGCATTTATTTTCATTGTGCTATAGAGTTTTAAGAATGCAGGCACTAAAGGATTAAATTTTAATAAAATTAATCATTTTTTATCTCATAAATACATTCACTGTGTAACTTTGTCCAACAGTGAAGAGTCCCACTAATCTAAAATTAGAATGCTGTTTGATACCTTCCCTTGGTTCATGCTAAGGGATCAGAGGTTTCACTTGTTAGCATAGAGCTTTTGAGACAAAGAAGAAGGCCAGAGACTAGCAAAGAAGCAGGCTTTTTAAAATGGCTGGTGAGGGCTGAGGGCCAAGTGCTGCCAGAAACAGGAACTGCACTAGTTTGTTTTTTAGGGAAGGGGATTACTGGGGAAAGGTGGGAATTCAGGCTTGTTTGGACAGAGGTATTGTCCTTTTATCACTCACCATTGCTTTGGTACTGATCAATATAAATAGACACACAAGTGGCAAATAATATTTTAGGTTTGACTCAAAAACAGTTTTGAGGGTGAATCCCTGGGATTACAAAGATGGGAAATTTATATATAAATACATTTTTAAAAATTTTAAAAATAGCTTTGAGCTGATGAACTCCTGAAAATACCATAGAACAAAGAAAGTTTAGGGTTCCATGAGTCACACCTGGAGAAACACTTGTATGGATACCATGATAGTGGTTAGATAATTAACAGCTTCACTGATATTAGTGCTGATACAGTCCAGGTACGGAAAGTTATTTTCAAAGCTAAACTTATCCAAAGTAAGAGTATATCCAAGAAAATCAATCTGTCATCAGTTTGCCAACAATCACCCAGGCAAATGTTGCCACGTCAGTTCAGTGAGGCCGGGCACGGTGGCTCGTGCTTGTAAGCTTCAGCCTATGAAGCGGCCGGGGCTAGGGATCGCGGTTGGAGCCCTGCCTGGGGCCGGTAGCGAGACCTAGTTCCAAAAAAATAGCTGGGCGTGGTGGCGTGCACCTGTAATCCCGGCTACCTGGGAAGCTGAGCCTGGGAATTGCAAGACCTAGTCTCAAAAAAAAAAAAAAAAAGTTCAGTGAGTTTCCACTGTTGGCCAAACACTCAGCAGTGGTAGAAGCAAAATCAGCCTGAATGAGAATAGGTTCATGCTGCTGAACCCATTAATCACCATCGCTACTACCTTGTCTCTTTGCTGGTAAACTTTATGAAGCCCTGTGTGGCTGGATATAGGGGCTGATATTGTCCAAAGAAATTTTAACTAAATGAATTTTGGTTAAGTATTCACTTAAGACAAATCTACATATTCTATTCTATCTTCATTCTAAGATAAAGATGTATCGACCTCTTGCCATAACTCCTTGTCACCAATCCTTGAATAGTGTATCTTCTAAGTCCCTGAATATATGGAAGCAAGTACAAGCCACTATTCATAGATTATATATCTCTGGCCATCTCTTCTTTCAAGCTGAGTGGAGAAGCAAATATGTAGATAGAGCAGACAGAGTGCTTAAAGTTCTACTCCAAGGAAATTTCATTTCCTCACTATCATTGAGGCTACCCCTGAATTGAGCTATAATGAAGTCTACTACCACAGTATATCACAGCATATGATTTTACCTATGTAAATTGGGTCTGAATTTTTTCTTCCACAGTCATCTTGCCAGTGGCACTCCCATGAGGTCATGGTGAATGAGTGGAAAGAAAGGCAGCAATTCAGTAGGAGTAGTTGTCATGAAATCTGAACATCAGCTCACGCAATTATATATTCAATCTCTCTTTGAACACATCCTCACATCGTTACCACTTTCTGGTGGAATGTTGCTGTTCATGCCCAACTTTACAACTTGTGGGTCAGATAACATGCGGTTCATGACAGCCAATTGGTGTTGCATGATTATTTAATCCCTACCAGTACTACACAGCAGTAAAGATGACATTTATTTCTCAAAGGGAGAAGAGATATTTGCATAAACAGAGTAATTTTTAAAATTCTAGATGTATGCATTCTTGTTCTTGTGAGAGACCTCTTAAGAGTGTTTGATAACATCCATAGAGTTGTTCATGTGGCCTAAATGGTAAATACTTTTCACCTTACCCTGAATCAACTTCAGATACTCTTTTCCTAGAAGTCTCACATGAATTTCAGTAAATAGGCAAAGCAAGTCATTCAAATAAGGCATAAGCTAGAACTGAAAGATGCCCATGAAACACTGGCACTCTTAATATCAGTAAATGGAAGATACACTGACATAACTTTTAATTTGAATGAGAAATCTCCATACACGCCAGACCCTTGGAGCACTCAAAAAACCCACCAATTTCTCATGGGGTTTATCTCCTACCTTCTAGAAGTTAAATGCCTTTCTAAAGTTTTTAGAGTATTTACTAACTCCTGCAAATAGAACTATTAGCATGATTTCACACATCCTGGAAATTGCTGAAGACAACAGTGAACAAGTTACTAGAGCTAAAAGTAACAGTGAACAAGTGTTGTTGATCTGATCTTGTGAAAATAAATTACTTCTTGGTTGGTGACAGTTCACAGGTGACATGTGGTGGGAAAACCTTGGGGAATATAATTATGTAATAATATGTATGCAGTCAATTAAAAACAATAAAATTTTAAAAATATAAATTAAATTTCAATGCCATTTATAAATGAATAAATAATAAAAATATCTGACTAGGAAAGAGATGATGCTATTTTGTTCCCAAAAGAGAATATATCTATAAGTGACAATATTTAAGACCACTATATATGCATAAGCTCATGAAAATCCTCTTCTACTTTCTAAAATTCCACTACCATCCACATGCCCAGGCCAAGTTCATCTCTCAGGAATTTTGTGGTGACATTAATCTCCACTGATCTTAAGGCTGTGTACTTAATATTTTGCTTGAGCAGGGCAATTCTAGTAGTTTCCACTTGACCCTTCCTATGATAGTAAATCTTGTTCCACAGACCAGGAAGTCAGTATGAAGAGTCTACTGGCATGCATGTATGCACTACATACTTGCAAAGTTACAAACAACTATCATTAAGACCCACTGTTTATGTGGACCCACTGGGTTCATGTTGAAAAGCACATCAAAGCTCCTGTTACCATCTAATCTACAAAATAGGAACAAAGCAAAATAGAAAACAGTAGTGAATATGATAGATATTAAACCAGCTATATCAATTATATATTACTAACTCCCTGTGGACAAAAAATATTTCTTCCCATTCCATATATAATATACACATATATAATATATATGTATATATTATATATAATATATATATTCCACAGTTTGCCTTTCTTGCTTATATATAATATATATATGCTTATATATATATATGCTTATATATATATTATATATATATATAAGCAAGAAAGGCAAACTGTGGAACAGGAAGAAATACATACATACATATATATATTTTTCCCCCCTACTGTGCAGAAACTTTTCAGTTTGATGGAGTCCCATGTAACCTAGTTGTGATTTTGGTGTCATATAAGAATAAGCATTTCAGCAATCCATTTTAGGTTTCCAAAATCTGACCACAGTCTGTCCTCCTTCTTTTATTTTTTACCATTACACTATTGCAAACCACAGTCCAGGTCTGTGCACCACAACTAATCCCTAACATCTATATATTCCTGAATATTGTGCTATAATCTTGGGGTATCTGTCCTAATTATCTACCCACAATAGTAGTGATACAAAAACATCTGGAGTTTTTTTGATCCTTTCCCTTTTCTTCATTTAGTTCACTAGTCAAGTATGTATAGTTGGTTTCTATTTCAGACTTTGTCTAGAAATTAATATATACCACGTACAATATATGTCATTTTAAAAAAGCAAATTTGGTAATTCAATCTTTATTTCCTTAACTATGAAAGTGTTTTAAATACATCTATATGGAGAAATGTACCTTTATAATACAGATTCTGGTATATCACCTATGGATTATGATTTCAGGGTCCAGAAATTAGTATTTGAAATCACCTTACTTAGGTAATTCTTACAATCAGGTTGGTATATTTAAGGGACACTGAATTTAGGGTTTATCCTGCTTTAAAAGTACTTTTCTTTTTCTTCTATAATTTCATATAGCATAGAGGAGAATAAAAGATAGAGATGAAGGTGAAGAACACACTTAAAAAGGAAGAGCTAGAGTAAATGATAATCATCCCCTTTCTATAAATCTGCATTTTCAAATGCAGCATTAAAATTTTAAGTCTGTAAACAAGTAGAAATATCATAAGATGGGAAAACACTCTAATATTGGATAAAGATACGCATGTGTCCACAAAGGAATACTACTCAAATACAAAAAGAAATTATGGAAACATGTCATTTGCAACAACATGGATGAATCTAGGAGTAAGAATGGCAAAGACTATCTTATTTCACTCATATGGGTAAATACAGAAGCAAAAAAACAAAGGGTAGATAAAACAAAAATAAATGTTCAGACTAGTAGTTATCAGAAGGGAGGAAATGGAAGGGTAAGTAAATCAGGTAAAAGGGATTAATTATATGATGAAAGATTGAATTTAGAACTGGATGTGAGGAAACTAACATATGCATATACTAATTTGTGCACATACAAATGCTGATTTCTAATAATGCACACCAAAAACTTATGTAATATAATGCAATTTACTTCAATTTTTAAAAAAATTTCACAAAGAATTTTCAAATTTTTCATAATATCTTATTCAGCCTGAAGGGTTGGTTAAAGACCAAAAGAATTGGGTTAAAATAAGAAATACAAACACCACTGATCCAAACAACATAAATCTGTAAGAATCAGTGACCACAAAAAGGCAAAAGTCCTTACTGATTGTGTGCGCTTCTTATGAGCAAATGGTAAATCAATGCATTATATGACTAATGTTCATTTTGTTCCTCTCTGACTTTTACTAGATAAAGTTTCTAAATAAAAAAGAAACTAATTGCTTTATTTCAAGATGGATAGTGGTTTTTAATGGTATGTTTTGGTTTGGGGCTCTTTCCCTCCACTCAAGTCATCTATTATATTTCAGAGAACAACTCTGAAATATAATCAGAGTTGGGATTAGAGTAGTACCGATATTCATACCATCAAATGTTTCTGCTTTACAATTATTTACATACATATAGATCAACGAAATATTTAGCAAATAGGTTATTTTTGAAACAGACTGTTTTATAATGACTCCCAAAAAAATGTTTGCATGTGAGGAAAATAAGCATTGAGCCACCATTTCTTGGGTGGCCTACGCACAAGTCACTAGACTTGCCTGGACCTGATTTTCCCATGTGTAAAATGATAATAGTTTTTACCTACCTCATTAAGAGATGTCAGACATTAATTAATGCTCATAATGGGCTTGAGATCTGTGATTAAAAGCTGTTCTACTTGACGAAAACAACTGTTCAACCGTTGAGGAGCAGTAAACAAATCAGGGGAGATGTGTAGAAGAAATATTGTGAGTGAGAAGCCAGTCAGAAATTGAGAGTGAGGACTGGGACAATTCACTCTCTTTTGATATAAGTATTCAGGTATGTTTTTCCTTTGTAGAGTTCATTTATATGCCTGTCTAATATCTCAGGGAGGGAACTGTTCTTTCTTCCTATGTGGTTCTTAACTTTTTCTTTTGAATATTTTAGTGAAATCACAGACCTCAAGTCATAGTAACATTTAAATACATTTAAAATATGTAGGATTATAAAAGAAACCCATTTTATTTCATTTTTTGAATGTTTTTATTTTGTAATTGTACAACATTGGTCATGTTTGCATGGTTGTATTGTACCCCTTATTCCCCACCATAACCCCTCTCCCATCCCCTTCCTTCCCCCCTCTCGTCACTCCAACTCCTCTCACTCAAGCTGTTGGTCAGTGTTTTTTCTTTTTGTTTTCAAACTATGTCCTTAGGTGCTTTTTTTCCTCCTGGGTGCGAGCTTGCCCTCCTGGACAGCAATAGATGAGACGGCTCATATCTCCAGGAGTAGCTGAGGCAGATAGTCAGACCAAGCACATCCGGAACTTAAAGGGTGGGTGTCAGTCATCAGTTGCTGGTTTTGTGCCTTCTGGGTTTGGGACTGCAACTCCCAGTCGAAAGTTTGTTGCTGGGGCAGACTTTCCCAGGTGGTTCATCAAGCTCCCTTCCTCTCTCTTGTCAGCAGTTTGCCATAGTCCCCGATTCCCTTAGGCCTTGATAGTATAGGACTCACCCTTGCACCCAGCCCCGTTAGCGGCCTAGGCCGTGGCAGGGGTGTGCTGGATGTCTTCTCCAAAGTCCTGTCTGGTTCAAAAAGGCTGCAGCTCCGCCTCCAGCCCAACAAGGCTCACTGGGCTGGGTCGGGAAGGCGGTACCTACTAATCCGCTCTCACAGCGCCCTTAGGTGCCCCACCCCCACCCCAGGACACTGAAAAGGTGGGGAGATCGGCGTCTCGGGTACCCAGGTCCCTAGACTCTGAGATTGTGAGAGCCCGGTGGTGCCAGATTTAACCTATCCCTACTGGGGGCTCCCCCCAAGGGCCAAGCCTTTCACTGGGAGCCTCCACTCCCAGCCTGGCTTGGATCAGGGCAGGGCCTAGGAGGTTGGTCTACAAATCCACTAAGGTTTAGTTAAAAGTTACTGAGTATAAAGATGTGAATGCAAATATTCTTATTTAAGCCTGTGGACCCTCTAAACTTTATCCAAGGGCTTCTCAGAGGTATTTGTATCTCACATAAAGAAACCTATCTCAGGACCCCTGGCTTTCATGTATGTATCCAAATGTGATCAGGTAATCACAGTTAATGAGTGTTTATTAAAAATGGCAGTACGTTGGTCATTTCCTAAACTCACTGAATCAAAATTAGTGCTAGAGAATGTCTGTGTGAATCTGTATTTTTAGCAAGGATTAGGTGAAACTCTGGGAATTGCTACAAAATAATTGGTTCATACTGAATGATGGTTACATCAATAATATCTTTAAAGCAATCATAGTTATCAAACCAATGATTCTTAAAGAAGTTTGGGATCTTGTATGTAAAGAGTAGATCTGGAAAGAGACTAGAAATTTTAATTTTTCATAAGCATTCCAAATATTATGCTGAACATGTTTTCAACTACATTATGAAAAGGTCCCTAAACAAAGACACTGAAAGGCAAAATATAAAATCTGCCTGATAAGGAAATTTACCAGATTCATCAAGATAATACTTTCTTTTCTATTTTTGCACCAGTTTACATCCCTTAAAAGGAAATCTTTACATGTAGCAAATTGGAAATCAATATACTATACCACAGAAGACACAGAAACTGAGATATTCTCTCTGACCATGTTTTACATCATGTTTTAAGCTCACAGCAAAAAATTATCACCAATAATGTGAAAAGCAATGATAGAGTAATTGGACTGGAGAATGACTAAAGTGAGTTTTCAACAATCTTTTTTTCCAGTTTCATAAGTCATTATCCCTCTTTGAGAACTCTCTGTAATTTCAGCTTCAGATTAGAAAACCTAACTGCCTGCCTACTAGACATTTACCCTGTACTTCACAGACAAAACAAAACTGAAGTCACTGCCTTCCTCCACTGAGTGACTTCCTCTTTTACATCTGTCTCAGGTGTTGGCCTCACCATCCAGCAAGATACTCAGAAGTAGACATCTACTATTTCTGTGAGCAGTTTTTTGCATGTGGATACTTTTGGAGCAATGCTCAGTTGCAAAGTTCCAACAGTGACCTGCCACTCTTTGAGTCTGAATTTCTGGGGCAGAAACTTCCCAAGTGGCTGATGTTATTAAGTGGACACAGTGATTGAAGAGCTTTTTTTTTTTTAATTGATTACATGTGTATGCATTTTTACATCATTGTATACCCCAAGGTTCTCCCATCAGTGTGTCATGGAAGAATCCTCCTTATACAACTCTCATGCCCCAGCTAAATACAATATCCTACCTACAGCTTAAGTAGGTTTAGGAAAATGGTTTTAAGCTTCTGAACTAATTAGCTTTTGCTACTATGATGTTTTCCCTTGTATCATGTTTTCATGCCCTTCCTTTCTTTTATAGATGGATGTTCTTGAGGGTCATGTTTAGATTTTGAGGTCCAGGTGTATTTCTTAGAGAATAAACTCGTGTGTGCCTCTGACCTAGGCAAGAAATCCTTGAAGCCTCACATAGTTCTAACTGAACCTTAAGCAGATTACACTGGAGTAGGAGATCCACCCAACCTAATAATCTATGATTAAGTATCTGGAATTCTGATCACCAGTATCTGATGTAGTGAAATTGACCAACATGAGTACATAGCTAAGATTTCAGTGGTAGGATCTTTCAAATACCTTAAAATGGAAGGGCTGTTGCATTATTATGGGTAAATCCCTATAGGAACAGCAGAATTATAGCGTTAAGTGGGTCACAGCAAATCTTTGATGAAGCAAAGATTCAATTCTAGTGTCTCAGGCAAAACCTCAGTATGTAAACTTTTGATTTATCCACATGTCAATTACATTGCTGGACAGCTCTGTGTTCCCCTCCCCAGGATCCATTTTCTTCTCCTTCCTATTCCTCAGTCAAGAGAGCATAATAATAGATATTCTGCATATGTCACTCCTGAGAAAATGGGGTGAATTCCTGCTGTAACAGAACAAAAAGGTAACAGAAAAGAATGCTTGCATCACTATGAAAAACCTAAGTTGAAGCAAAGTTATGTGACTTCCATGCTGATGAAAGGAGAGATCTGGGGAATGAGACATGACAGATAATATTCTTCTCAATGAGTTCCTGCATGTATGGTGACAGGGAATACATGAGCAGTGGTAGAACAAACAAAGCTAGGATTCTTCAGGGACTGAAGCAGCACAGAATGGGGTCTATGTCATTGAGCACATGCCACCCTCATTTCAGGATTGTAGAGTTAAGTGGAACATTAGGTGACAACAGAAATTATTGAAAAAAAGAAAAGAAATGGACTTCCCAGGAAAAGCCCACATCATTGAGATGCAACCTTGCAGTCAGTTGAAATAGATCCTGAATTATTGACAGAACGGAATCAATTGGACTCTCAGCATAGATTGGAGATGCCTTATTTTAGCTAATTTTAATTTTTTTAACTTAGTTTCTTTTTAAAATGATTGTGCTAACACTACAGCAGGAATGCATGATTGGGAAAATGTGAATGCCTGTTGGTGGGAATACAAACTGGTCTAGCCACTAGGGGAACCTCTGTGGAGGACCCTCAAAACACTAAAAATAGACCCACTATATGATTCAATGATTCATTTCCTAGGAATCTACCCAAAGGACACAAAAACATAAATTTGAAAGGAAACCTATACCTGCATATTTACTACAGTACTATTTACATTTGCGAAGGTACAGAACAACCTAAATGCACAGAAACAGAGAACTGAATCAAGAAGATGTATAAGACACACACAAATGGTTTACTACTCAGTGATCAAAAAGGATAAACTCATGCCATTTGCAGCATCACACATGGGGCAGGAAGAAATTAGCTAATAAATCAGAAGGGAAAAAGGGAAACATTAAATGGTTTCATTTATAGATGGAGCATAGGAAAATTGAACAAAGAATCAGGAAGATGACAAAATTTGTAGGTAAGCTATAGATCTGAGGCAGACAGCAGGAAAGGGGAGGGAGACGGCTTTAAAATGGACAGGAAGGCACGTAAGGGACAATGGTGACAGTTCATGGGTCCTATGGTGCTGGGAGAACTATGGGGATCACACCTGAAGAAAAATTTTGATGTAAGAACAAACAAAAAATAAATTAAAAAAAATGTGAATGGGTAGAGTTAAGTAGATGGGAGGTAAGCAAGGGGGTCTGAGATATTGGACTCTGTATTGGAACTTTAATTTTCCTGAATATGAAATTTCATATTTTAGTTTACTTTATTTCATTCCACTCCATTCTACCTATCCTATTCTATTCTACTATTTACCCCTCTACTCCAGAAAATACCAGTGTTTATTACTGCCTACAGCTGATAACACTGTGACTCTAGATCATCTATTCCAGTCTAGTATTAGCCACATGTTACCAAGTCACACTTAAAATGTGACTAATCAGAATTGAGTGATTAAAAACAAAATACCTAATATATCTCATTAATCTGTTACAAAAGGAAAGTTAAATTTTTTATTAATTTTTACATTAATTGCATGCTGAAATATGATATTTGGATATAGTGTTTAAAATTAAATATATTATTAAAATTAATTCATTTGCTTATTTACATGCTTGAGATATATAGCAAAAAATTCAAAATTATATATATGTCTTGCATTATTTTCCATTGGACAGAACTGGCCTTATGGCATATATTAGTGGTAGGGCCATTACTGTGTGTGTGTGTGTGTGTGTGTGTGTGTGTGTAGATAATAAATATGAAGGAATTAGTATCTATCCAATAGCTCTGAAATTTAGCATGTTTATAAAACATCTAGGAAACATAAGAAAATATCATTACTTTCCCCACCATTCTAGCAAAAGTCTATTGTTAAAAGTAGGTGGAACAAAATATGGATAAGTGGTGAAAAACAAGAGTAGGTAACAATGATGGAGATTTTAATGCAACAAATAACAAATAAAATGGTTAGAACAATACTTTCTGAGTTTTTTCAGTGTTTTTCAGAGCCTGAGGTTGTATCATATCTACTTGCACCAAAAGTTCACTTCTGACCCTTTTCTTTTAAATAGTACTTTTGAAAAGTACCATTTAAAGATCTGTGAATACATGTGCCTTTACATCTGGGTTTTCCCCACTCCATCTTTCTCTAATAAACTTTCTGTTTTATAGATAAGTGGTAACTAGCCCAAGGACTCCTCATAATTGGAAATGTGGTTTCTCCTTTTCCTTTTTCTCTTCTTCTCTTTCTAAATTTTGCCTTTTTAAAATACTGCATGGGAAAGGAAATCTTAAAGATTATTTATTATAACTTCAGTCTTTAGTTCTTTGAAATTTTTTTCCTTTAGTTATACTTGTGTTAGGAATAAGTTCTTTTGAACCTCTCTTTACCATCCATAAAGTCCATGAGAATGTGGTCAAGAGTGACAAATGGACATTAGGAAAGTATGAGTGTAGACACAGAGCAAAATGAAAGGAAAGTGGCATGAGCAAAACACAAAATTGGTTATCAGAGTTTTGAAATTTATTTACCAAGAACTAGAATAACTTTATTTAATGTCAATTAAATAAAGTGTTATATAACACTGTAATATTTGAGCATATTTGCTCTGGAACTCAGATATTCATTATATATATGTTATATCATTGTCTACCCAGAGGCTCTCCCTCCACCTTATACCCATGAACCATCTTAATTTCTTGTGCTTACCCTTCCCCCAATTTTACCCTCCTCCCCCTCTCTTGCTCTGTGCTTCAGTTCTGTTGACAGTTTTAAACATTTCTTGTCCATTTGTTTGTCTCTTTGCCCTATATCCCTCACATAAGTGAGACTATCCAGTATTTCTCTGGCTTATTTCCACTGAGATGATTCTTTCTAGCTTTCTGGCTTATTTCCACTGAGATGATTCTTTCTAGCTCCATCCATGTTGCTGTGAATGATATGTTTTTCTTTTTTGATGAATAATATTCCACAGCTTTTTGTACCATTTGCTTGTTTGGGGGCATTTGGGTTGCTTCCATATCCTGGCTATTGTAAATAATACTGCAATAAACATCCAAGTACAGGTATCCTTTTGAATTAATGTTTTTGTATCCTTTGGGTAAATACCCAGAAGTGGGATTGCTGGATCGAATGGTAGTTCCATTTTCAGTAGTGAGAGGGTCCTCCACATAGATTTCCATAGTGGCTGGACCAGTTTGCATTCCCACTAGCAATGTAAAAGTGTTCCTTTCTCTCCACATCCTCACCAGCATTTGGTGTTGCCTGTTTTCTCTCTGTGTGTGTGCATGTTTTTAATATGGGCCATTCTTATAAATGGTATCATTGTGGATTTGATTTGTATTTCCCTGATTATTGGTGATGTTGAACATTTTTTCATATGCCTTTTTCATTTTGTCTTTCTATTTCTATTTCATCTTTCAAGATGAGTTTTTAGCTTTTCACCCCATTTTTTTGGACAGGACATTTGCTTTGTTTTCGCTAAGTTGTGTGTTCTTTGTTCAGTTCTTTGTGAATCTTTGTTATCATACCTTATCACTTGTATGGAGGCAAAAATTTTTTCCCATTCTGCTGGGTTTCTTTTGGTTTTGATTATTGTCTCTTTTGCTGTACAGAAGATTTTTAGTTTGATGCATATATTTTTAGAAAATATTGTTGTTTATATTTTCCTTTTTATTTTTTAGCATCTGTAGATGTGTCCTGAAAGGTTTCTGAAGTGTAATTCTTGGAGTGTTTTATCCATATTTTCTATTTATTTTATGGTTTCAAGTCTTACATCCAAGTCTATTACTTCTTTTGAGTTGGTTTTTGTATATGGTATGGGGGGAGTAGTCTAGATTTATTCTAGATTTATTCTTTTGCACCTAGCAGTCCAGTTTTCCCAACACCATTTGTTGAAGAGATTATCCTTGTTCCAGTGTATGTTTTTTGCCCCTTTTGCATAGATTAGTTGATTATGCATGTGTGGCTTTATTTCTGGACTTTCAATCTTTTTTATTGTTCTGTGTGTCTGTTTTCATTCCAGTTCCATGGTGTCTTAAAATCTGGGAGTGTAATCCCTCCATTCTCTCTCCTTTTGGTCAGGAGAGCTTTCACTATTCAAGCTTTTTTGTTATTCCATATGAATTTCAATAGTATTTGTTCCATTTCTTTAAAGATTATCATCAAGATTTTTACTGGAATTGCAATGAATCTGTAGATTACTTTTAGTAGGATGCCATTTTGATAATGTTGATTCTTCCAATCTATGAGCAGGGGATGTCTTTCCATTTTTTTGTGTCTTCTATTACTTTTAGCAATGTTTTATAGGTCTTTTGCATCTTTTGTTTACTCCCAGGTATTTAATTTTTGTTGGTACTACTGTAAATGGAGTGATTTCCTTAATTTCTTCTTCTTCAGACTGATTTTTTGTATGTAAGAAAGCAACTGATTCTTTGTATGTTGATTTTATAACCAGTTACCTTACTGAACTGGTTTATGTTTTTTCATTAGTTTTTCTGTAGAGTTGTTATGGTTTTCTGTATAAATTACCATGTCATAACAGTGATAATTGTACTTCTTCTTTTTGGAACCTTGTATGTCCTTTTGACTTACTGCTCTAACCAGAACTTTCAATATTATATTTAAAAGCAGTGGTAGAGTCAACTGTCTTATTCTGTTTCCTATCTGGGATGTTCTGTCAGTCCTTTATCCTTTTTTTTTTTAAGTTATATATTTTCAGGAGATTGATTGCTGTCAGTCTCCTTGTTCCACCATGTTGTGAGCATGTCTCGGATCAATTAATTTATGAGAAAGTCTATAAAAATACACAATGTGGAAAAGGATACTTTCTTCAACAAATGGTGTTAGGAAAACTGAACAAGCACTTGCAAAAGAATGAAACTGGACCACTATCTAATAGCACAGAAAAAACTCAATTGAAAATAAAGACTTGAACAAATATAGTATGAGTCACATGAAATCTAAAGATAAACTAAAAAATTAACTCATAGCTGCAGAAAACAGATTTGTTTTCAGAGACAGAGGGTAGAAAGTGAGCAAAAGAGGATGGAAAGTGGATAAACTGGTAAAGGTGGTCAAAGATACCAATTCCAATCATAAAACAAATCCTGGAGAGGTAATATATACCATACTGTCTATAATTAATAATACTTGAAAGTTATTAAGAGAGTAGTTAATCAAAGTTCTTAATCAAATAAAAAAAGGTGTAACTGTGTTGGTGATAATGTTAACTGGACTTACTCTGATGACCATTTCACAATACATATAAATATTGAATCACTCTATTGTACAACTGAAACATGTTATATGCCAATTATAGTTCAAATAATTTTTAAAATGTGTTTGTAGCATTCTTAATAAGTTTTATATATTAGTTGACTATTTTTGGTGCAAATCACACAATGGAGGGTCATCTTTGTGTTCCAAATGCATAGACTAAGCTGTCTAGTATTGAGATTTTTTTTTAACTTGTAACTGAATGAACTTATGTAGTTGTTTCTTGAGATCTTTTTGTTCCTCTTTTCCTGGAGAGAAGAATTTATTCCATATTCTTAGAGAATATTTTGTAGCTTTTAGGAAAAATTGTAGATGGTGAAGGTTTAACAAGTAGGTGAGTGATTAAGATAACTTCAGAACCAATAGTTGCAACTTTCACAAGAGTCTTACATAGTTAAATAGTATTTATTTGGAATGATCTCTTGTATTAAACTTTTGCTATTTATTATATTTTATATAATAGAAAGCTCAATATTAAAGAATATTTTTTATACTGAAGCCTTTTTTTTTTTTTTTTTTTGAGAGCAGGTCTCACTATTTTTTTCCACGGAACAGCAGGCTCACGTTGCCTGGGGTACCCCAGATGCAAGTAATCCCCAGGCTCAGCTTCCCAGGTAGTTGGGATTACAGGCATGTGCCAAGACCCCCAGCTATTTTTTTGGGACCAGGTCTCACTATTTTGCTCCAGGAGGGTCTCAAACCACAATCTCCAGTCCTATCCACGCTCCATAGGCTGGCACTTACAGGCACACATCACCATGCTCAGTTTGAAGCCAAATTTTAATGACATTCTGTAAGAATTAGTGAATACAAAGTTATTTCTTAAAAACTGAAACTTAGCATATGATTTCTTGTGTAACTCCACACTATTATTAAGCAACATAAAGGTGTTTTTTAAGTTTATAAAGGTTTTATCATAGGTATACTACCTGAGAATTCCTTTTTCTAAAAATTATTATTATGATTTTTTTTTGAGAATAGGTCTCACTATTTTTGCCTGTGAAACCACAGACTCATGTTGCCCAGGGTACCACAGACTCTTCTAAAAATTATACAATTTTAAGTTTCACAAAATGCATGCTGAATGTTCTAATTCCCAGATAACTTATTTTATTTTTAGAGGCTAATTTTAGTAGGAAACTATGTAGTTGAAAAATAGTTGATCATTCATCTTTTTAATGCACTAACACATTTTAAAAACTACAAGACAAAGCAATAAATTAAATTTAATATTATATTCAATGTTTAGAATTTTTCATTAAATCTATGATATAACTGACTCATTTAATACTTATAAACTTGACTTCATAGATTGATTTTCTTATATGAGGCATAATAGAACAGCTTTTCAGTCACAATAGCAAGTGAGTAAGGAAATTATTATACCTAGGGAAAATTTGTATTCTGCTTATATTTAATTGAATATAAATAGGGGAAAAAAGAAGTATAAGCAAACTATCATGATGTAGAATCACTCCACTAAAAAGCACTTCTTTATCCTGTTAATTAATATTCCCAGAAACAGTGAAACATTTCAGGAGAGTAAAGTTTTAAATAAACTCTTCTTATAGACTAATTTTATGGGACAAATTATGTTCAAAAACTATGCTTTTTACCTGGCGATTCCAAGAGCATGTAAAATACATTATTACATACTAAAATAATAATAAATTATAAACTTATGCTTCAGTCTTATGGATATATGTACATATTAAGTTGCTCTTTCTCTTTTTAAGGAGCAAGAACCCATACCTTTATGCAATTAAATATCTATCTTCATTTATATTGAATATGGGAATAAGCCTACTTTGTCCTAACTAGGGAGAAATCTTTATTTCTACACTTAAAACATGTTTACTGAGTGCTGATTAAGCCTGTCATTATTTTAAATATGAAAGGAATATCTAATCTTCAACAAAATAACTCTTAATGGAATTTATATTATAGGCAACAGAGCTAGATAATGAAATTACTAAGTGATTTTTTCAAAGAAAGCTTTTCTACTAGCAAAAAACTAGTAGGAAGGGGGATAAAGAGTGTGGAGAGCATGGGGGAGCATGGAAGCATATAGAAGTTTCAAATAGATTAAACAAGAAAAATTTCACTATAAAGATATTGGTAGGACTTACGGACATTTATTAAGACATTGACTTGTATGTTCTATGAAATTTGAAATATCAGATGCTTAGAACAGAGCAGTGACACCATCTGACTTATCATCTAGCTGCTTTGCCCACAGTCTGAGGAGAATGTGTCAGTTCTATCTTGAGTCCTATTGTAGCACTATGTGTTGGCAAACAGGTTAATTCTGATCTACAATTTATCTTTTATTCAAGGCCATGATAAATCCTCAACATGACAGCTGCTGACATATGCCTTGGTACACCAAAAACAAACTCAGTTTATGGGTAGTTTTCAGAAAAAAAGCTCAGTGTAAAGATAAAATATTTTTACTGTTTTAGGAACAAGTATGATAATTCATTATTGATAAAATTATTTCCTTAAAGTTAAGGGTAAAAGGTGGGGTCCTCAAAGTTTGTATGATAGATTCTATGAATAGGTAAGAGAAGGAAAAAGTAACTTCATAAAGCAGAAGAATTTCCATTTCTGGGGAATATTTGAGAGGAGAAAATAGATGTGAACAAAGTAGAAGGACATTTGAAGGAACCAGAGAGAGAAAACCCCTATAGCATAATATCTGAGCTAGAACTGAAGTAATCAAAAGTGACATGCAAATTATTTCCCCTTATCCCTTACAATATTTTGAAAGAAGTCTATCATTTTCACTAACATTGTAGTGTGCATTGACATTTATGTGAGAGTTATAGATGAAGGTTGCAGGCAATAATCTCTTCTTGAATAACTTGTTTCTTCTTGGGTAACACAAAGTAAAACAAAATGCACATATGTGGGAAAGAGGAAAAGGCATTACATATGTGGGAAAGAGGAAAAGGCATTTCATGTTCATTACATTTTAAGATTTCCCTATTCAGGTACTCCCCATCACTGCCCATCAAACAAATTGTCTGGAACTTGTTCTAGGAGGAATCCCTGAATCTTAATACCAGTCAGTGGCTGTAAAGGAGAAATAAGTCTCATTTTAAAAGAAATGAGTCAGCAGTGGAAAACAAAAAAAAGTCACTAGGGTATTTTTTGTGTATAAAATTTTCCAATTTGACTGAGATTATAATTCAATATTCTCTAAAACTGATGATATCTTTAAAAGTTTGGCAGAAAACATCTATGCCTGCAAACCCATCTCTCTTCCTAGGAACACAGATAACTGGTATTTCTCAGTCTGCTCCAATTGAATATATGATAAAAAGTTTCTAGTCAATGTAAATGGACATAAATGACATGAATCATTTTCAGCCTGACCTATAAAACCTTCCCGTTAAAGGTCTTCCATTGGCTACTTAATTGGAATGATCTTAGAGAACCTAAGTAATGCGTAGTCTGGGTCCCTGAAACAATACTTGCAAGGAACGTTCCCAGTGATGGTGACCTGCATGGACTTGTTGAAAACAGTGAGAGATAACTTAGTGTGTTAAGTCATTAAAAATTGGTGATTATCTGTTAGAGGACAGAACATTATAGCTGAACTAATACAAAGTTTTCATTACAAGAAAAGATTGATATTTTTTCTCTGACACTTAAAATTACAGAATTCTAGACTTAAGGGTGAAAAAAGAAGTAATCTAGTTCAAACTATGTTCTCCCATTTATTTAGCCCAAGTTTATTAATAATTCTTCATGAACTCATCCTTTTAAGTTTCTAAATGAAACTCTCTTGTTTCTTTTCCCACATCCCACCACCATTCTCAGAATGAATTTGGATATTCCTTCCCCAAAATATGATGGCTTAACTGTCCAGGAATATTTTTGAAGTACTCCCAATTTTCAAGGGAAGCACATAAGTAACTTACAAAATTATAAATGTTCAAGATGCTAATATTGCAATGGATGAATTTACACTACAAATACTTATGTTGGCGCAAAAGTAAGTAAGGTTCAACGATCTCTTTCAGATGGGCAATATCTATGAATTTAATACTTAAAACACTTGTTATTAAATATTGTGATAGTCAATGATTTTACAGTAAGACCCTCCACCCCCTCCCCAAATGTCTCTTCTCAATTTACAATTACTCTGTTGCTTCGAAACAAACTTCCACATTACTGCAACTGATGAAAATTCTAGAATCAATTTTCAGTTTTTTGAAATGAAAACAGTGATTCTTTACGAGAATTTTTTTCAGTGGTTTTATATAAACCCATAATTGTAAATGCGTATTTTACTGTATATATTACATTTAGTTTCTAAGTAGGAACTCTTTTATTATTATTATTTTTTTTTTTTTATTCTTTAAATCACAAACTCAGTAAATGGTTTTTGGGATATCTCCCCCACCTCCCTTCCTCAGGTGCCCCCTCCATTCTTTCACACCCCAGTCTTTGTTGTTTGCTAGTCTGTTAAGTCCATTGGTCTCTTTCTTTCCTGTTGTAGTGTTCTTTCATTGAGTGAAATATTATGTTTTCGGAACCAGCTGAGCTTTTGGTAGGTTTTCAGTCTTAAGTTTGTGCTGGGCAGCCAGTCTATTTCTATTTGTGGTCTGTCCGTGCTTTCTCATTGGAGACTGTCTTCTCCAACCCCATCTCTGTTGTTTTGCTGCTTTACCTTATGGTTCTGGCGTCAGATGTAGGGGGGGTCTCACCCTCTGCCATTGCCGGTGAAGAAGTTTCTCTGTGGATACAGGCAATTGTGACTGGCCATTGTAGATCTCCTCTGCCTCAGTTTGCAGCTTTGCTGTGGGGCTGATGCCCCCAGTCTTTGGCTTTCCTTTCCTCTCATAAAGTGGGGAGGGGCGCCTTGCTCTCCCAGAAGGCATCTCGGAAATGAGGTCTTGGGTCTTCCAGACCTGGAGAGGGCAGGGGTGCTTTATGATATTGTGTTTCTATAGATGTTTCTCCTGTCTTACCTGGATTGGTTCTTTTGATTGTCCATCTGCTGCATCCAGCTCAGGCTTGTGGGCTGAATTTTTACTTGGTCCCTCACCCGTACTATGATGGGTTTTGTGTTATATATGTTCTTGTTCATCCTGAAGATTAGCTGAAGAGTGATGAAATGGAAGGGGCACCCCCCCCCCTCCGCCCCATTAGCCTTGCCCACCTGCACAATGGTACCTCCCTGCATGGGGGCGGGGCCCAGATGCCCATGCATGTGCAGTCCCAATCCCCCCTTGGGCTGGGCCTGGGGGCAAATGCCTCGGCAGATCTGGGCTGCAGATGGCTGCCCTGCAACAACCATCCACTGGTGGATGGGGCTACAACCCCATCTGCCCCCCCCCCCCTCCTGGGATCTCCAGACTTGGGGAGGCTTACCCCCGGGGCCTGATCCGCCTTTGCTCCCCGCTGGATAGGGGTGGAAGGGTGGAAGCTCCGGGATGCATGGTGGCCTTCAGACTGACCCAGCTACCCCCAGCAGTGTGCAGCTGGCCTACCCTCCAAATGAGAGGATGTGACCTGTCTGGGTCTCCCTTCCAGGTGCAACGACCTGGAAGGAGTGTGGCTCCTCAGACCGGAACCCGAGGCAGAAGGGGCGGAGCCCTGGGTTGCATGGAGGTCTCTGGGCCTACCTGGCCACCCCCCTGCAGTATGCAGCTGGCCTGCTCACCCCTGCGCCCTCCAGATGAGAGGATGCTACTTGTCCAGGGCCTCCCTTCCAAACGTGGCAACCTAAGTAGAAAATTTTATACATTTAATAATATTAGCAGATTTAGTAGTGACCTTCTTGATGAAATATTGTTTTAGCATAAATATTCCCAGACCTCCTTAGAGCACTCTGCTAATAAATTCCATTCTTTTTTTTCTGAAGGAGTTCATATTTCACTTAAAGGACTCATTGTTTCACAACTATTGTTCAAAGATGACTTTATACTTTATATTCCCTTTGCTACAGTAAAAGTTTCTATTACAGCAACTAATATGCAACAAAAGATATATTAAACAAGCTGCATACTTATTCAGATGCTAAAGTAAAACTTTGCTGTTCAAACAACTCATAACAGCAAATTTAAAGTGTGTGTTTTCAAGATTTATATCCCATTATAAGAGTCAGTAATCCTTTGAAAAGTCAGAGCATTAAAATAGTTTTTGAAAAACTGAAACATTTATAGTCTTACTGCTTCACAATAATAATTGTCATTTAATGTTTTCCAGCATATCTTATTTTCTTTCTCCCTTTTCTTCCTTTTCTTGTAAGACAGTGACAGCATTCCCAGCATCATTTAAAAAATAGAATCAAAATAGTTCATAAAATTTATATGTAGTATGATTATCTAGAAATCCATTTTGATAAATATTATTTTATTATAGTGTAAGCGTAGGATTTTGTGTTCTTATTTTTAATATTTGAAATTATTTTCAACTAACCCAACTGCCAGTATATACAGATATACTGAAAAGATGCTAGACTTTTGTTTTCAGAATAAAAAAGAATTTTTCTGACTGTGGTTTCAAAATAGCTCATTGTACTGCTTCTTACATACAGTATCTACTAGGAAAAATATTATTCTTTCTTAATATCTCAAGTATTATTTCTTTTTCCCTTTTTCCACTGACACATCCTAGTAGCCTAATTGATACTTTTCATTCAGTATGACTGTCACACAACTCTGAGCTCTTCTGTATATAATGACCTTAATAATTTCATTAAAATTATTCCATTAGATCATTTTCTTACTTAATAACTTATAATTACTAGTCAAAGTAGTTAATTTTTGTCTTTGAGTCATACACATTTTTATAATCTTGGCTCCTTGTACTAGCTATATCTATGGTAAATATTTTTATGGCTTGAAGTTATTTCAAGTAGATATTAGAGGAGTTCAGCAGAGAAAACAATATTTACTGTAAGGAAAAAGAAAAGACAAAAGTAATATGTTCTCTTACCATATCACATTATATATTTCCCCAAAGTATTTGAGAGCTAGATATTATCATTTTCATTTTATATATAAAAAAAGCCCAAGGATTAAAAAGCTAAGTTATGACCAAGCTATACACAGTTTGAAGGCAGAAAGCCAAAAGACAAAGATGCAAAACAAGATGCCCAATCAAAAAATGGGGAGAAGAACTAAAAAGACATTTCTCCAAAGAGGAAATACAAATGGCCAACAGACACATGAAAAATTGCTCAATATCACTAGCAATTAGAGAAATGCAAATCAAAACCACAATGAGATACCACCTTACACCAGTAAGAATGGCCCACATCAAAAAAACAGGCAACAACAAGTGCTGGCGTGGATGTGGAGAGAAAGGAACACTCTTACATTGCTGGTGGAAATGTAAACTCATCCAGCCACTATGGAAAGCAGTATGGAGAACCCTCAAACTAATGAAAATGGAATTACCATTTGACCCAGCAGTCGCACTTCTGGGAATCTACCCAAAGGAGACCTCAATGTGGGTACAAAAGGACACCTGTGCTCGGATGTTTATTGCAGCACTATTTATAATTGCAAGGACATGGAAATAACCCAAATGCCCCAGAACAGATGACTAGATGAAAAAGATGTGGTACATATACACAATGGAGTATTACTCATCAATTAAAAATGACAAATTTGATGAATTTATGGAAACCTGGATGTACCTAGAAGAAATCATTCTAGCAGAAACGAGTCAGAAAGGGACAGAAAAAATATATGGTCAACCAAATGAAACTGCACAAGGGGAGAATGGGGACCAGCTGGAGCGGGTGGGAAGGAGGGGCAGTGGGTGACCCCCAGGGACTGAAATGATGTGAAATATATATAAATAAATAAATTATTTTTAAAAATGGGGAAAAAAAGCTGTTATGACCAAGTTATACACAGTTTGAAGGTAGAAAGCCAAAAAACAAAGATGTGTCTGATTAAAATACTCTCTGCCCAGGAGTTTTGGTTTCTCAGTTGGAAGAGGAGGAATTTTACTATAGAAGGAACAATATGAACAAATAGATAATGTATAGGCATAGATTTCTAGGAAAAATTTGAGTTGGCAACTACTTTTGAAGCACAGTTTGACCGTTGCTTCCACTGGTGGACAAACTGGGGGACCTGTTATTATTCTGAAGCAGGTTTTGGAGTGGAAGATAGAAATATCCACTCATCACTGACATGTGACAGTACTTATGTTGCCAGAACAATTCTGGAACAAGATGGAGCTATCTGCTCTTTCTTTCTCAAAAGTAAACATTATTCCAACTCCTCAAATTTAGTTTTTGAAGTTTATATTAGTGGAATCATGCAATTGTATTACCTAATGTCTCATTGCTTTCAGGCAACACTGTATTTGTGAGATTCATCTAAATTGTGTGTAATGTTATAGAATTTGTTCACTTTCACTGAAAAATGGTATTCTAGCTTATGGCTATGCTATAGATTATTTATCCTTATTATTGTGCTATTGTGAAAATAAAGTAAGCATTAGCCTCCTACAAAATTAAATGTTTAATTAAATTAAATTGTTGATTTTAGGCACAGAGTTATAATACAGTTCTCCAGTGCTTACTCATTTTATTAAACTGAAACATCATTCCTGCTGATTAATAACTCCTCTGCCCACTACTCTGGTCTCTGGTAACCACTACTGTAATCACTGAATTTATGAATTTGACAATTTCAGACACTTGACATAAATAGGGAAATGTGTATAGTCCTTGTTTTTCTATACATGATTTATTTTACTTAGCATAGTGTCCTCAATGTCAGGTTGTTGCATATTTCAGGAGTTTCTTCTTTACAAGGACTGAATAATATTCCCACTTATGTATTTTTTCTTTTTCTTCTTATTTATCCATTTGAATGTTGTCTGGGTTACTTGCAGTTTGTAACCATAATGAGTAATAGTATTAGGAATTTCTAGTGTACTTTAGATATATATGTATACTTCAGTTAGATGTATACCTAAGGCACTCATCAGAAATGAGTTTCATGATTGATGTTTCTTGTTTTTTATAGTGGGGTACAACTACAGTTGGAGATGTCAGAGAAAGGAAATCTGAACAAAGGTCATGTAGGTAGGTTCACACATAGACTCACTATAGTCAGATATACAGTGACAATGCAGTAAATCCACTGTCTGTTAATGATCTGATCTCCCTCGTGAGCCCCCAACCTTTTGGGAAACAAGGAAGAAAAAAATCTAGGTTTAATTCAATTCAGGAAAACCTCAACCTAATCTACTTGTTGCCGCAGAGCTGTAGAATGGGCAACACTACAGAGGTAATACGGAGAGCCAATCTTGTATTATCTATAAGGAACATAACCTTGTCAGTTATAACAAGTGTCAACACCACGTAAGCAAGTCTGCACATTTTTAAAGTGTATACTTAAAAAGAAAAGGCTTATTTTTGTCTTCCCCTCTATCCTATACAACTTCTCTCCCATTCACTCTTAGGATTGCTCCTAGTGTCACCACTTACTGGCTGTTTTACTACTATTTAACAGTTACTTTCTTATTATAATGTCATTATCATAAAGGATTCTATTCTCCAGACAATCAGGAAAGAGGCCTATACAGTGTAATGTCAACTACAGCCCATCCTGGGTTAATCAACGCCCAATTGTGGTTTTAACTCCTCCCATGCTTATCAACCTAGGAATGTAAACATTCTGCAGTTGCCTTATCCTTATCTATTTCACACAATGTCTTAGTGACCTTACACACTGCCCCAAATTCAGTGACTTTATAATTCTGCTTTTTATAATCTATCTTAATACAATTCTATTCTCCAATATAAAATATTTTTCCTTTGATTAATTCACTCAATGTCAAGAATTTGAACACTGATTCTCCCAAAGTACTGCTCCCAATCCCCACCCACACTCCAGACATGGACTTAACATCTCTCCTTTTTCTGTCTCATTGAATCTTCCCTTTTGAAAAATATAAGTATTTTTCTTAAAAAACTTAGAATCATACTTTGTTGTGATGTGAATAGTACATCTTAAAAAAATTAAATTGTATAGACCATAGAATATCATTATGCTGTACAAATAACAAGAGTCATCTTTTGTGGGAAACTTCTGTTTCAGTTAATATATCTATATCTCTACATACACACACACACACACATATACACACTGAATATTATACATAAATGTGACCTGGGTCATAGCACAAAGTTTTCTATTGTGGCTAGTGGTGCTTTGAAAGCCTAGTCACTACCAGGCTTAGCTTTTGATATGTTAAATGCAAGTAAAAAGGGGTTTGGGAAATCTTTTCACTCTCCAGGTTTGCAAGACAATTATCTTCCTAGAGAGGTCAAGAAAGTCAGCTTTTGAGTTGAAAGCTCATCAATGTCCTTTTTGGTGTAGCTTCTTTTGTATAATAGCCTTTGGCTCCTTTTGTGTAATAAGCCTCAAGCCCAGGGGAAGGAGGGTTTCAGAGAAGCATTAAGTTGCATCCTACAACATTGTAAAATAGCACCCAATTAAACATACCAATGATGAGCCTGGGCTTCCACATGGATTTGCAGCTGCATAGGCAGAAAAGGCAGTTTTTCTTACTGATCCAAGACATATTCCAGAGGATGAAGCAGTGAAGGTTTGCAGATTGCTTGGACAGCTATGGGAGGAGAATGCCAGTACATGCACAACAGCAGTTTAATAACCAACTACTTAAATCAAGCAGGTGGCTCCCCTCTCTCATCTCTGGACTTCAACAGATGCACTTACCTCATTATAATGTAATGATTTTTTGTTGACTGCTGATTATTAGTAGCCAGAACATCACCTCGTAGGTAGTCAAAAAATATGCTGAAAAAACTGTTGATTGAAAATGTATCTAATCTTTAAGAAAACTACTTTCCTAAAATCAACAGCTGCAAAGTGCTGATTGTCCCCACATGGGGAGTATGTTAAGCTGTTAAGGGTATAGAAGCCATGTGAGTGACTGTGGTGACTGTACCTGCTTAAGACCAGAATAGAGAAAACCAAGTCAGAACTCCAAGATTTAAGATTCAAGAGTCAAAACTTACATATCAATGTCAAGTTTAGGAAATAGAAGAAATGAAATCTGAGGACTCAGATATGCGGAGGAAATATCTGAGATATAGAAGTGGAGCCCAGAATCTTTCTTGTGAACACCCTTGGCACTTATTTAGCTAGACAAAAAAGTATAGGACTGAAAGTGAAAATGGGGGCACAAGTGTTTCAGTCCTTAAGGGGTTGGAAAGTGGTTGTCATATCACAGCATCTATTTCAGTCTAATTTTTAAGGGTTTTTTTTTAATAGTCCTCTTGTTTGTTAATATGAATATTATTTTAAATATAACTGGATATATAAGTGGGCTTTTGATCCAAGTAAATATTCAGGGCCTGAATAAAGTAGAAGGAAAATTAATTTTTGATATGTATCTCATTACAATTTTTAGACTTGGTGTCCAATTGTTAGTACATATGAAGGAAGAAGTCTGTAACTATGTTCTTCCATGAACATATTTCTTTTTTTAGTTCAGTTCTGTACAAAATAAATTTAAAAATTCTACCAAAACTTCAAGTTGAGTGGTCAAACTGGTCATTGAAAACTGTCACTTAGAACTTGAAAAGAGGGTAGAATTGGAGTTAAAGGATAAGGAATCAGTGGGGAGGGAGTTGGGTAGAGAGGCTAGGAATGAAAAAAAAAGAGGAAGAAATCCATTGTGTAATTAATTCTATATGAACTAACCTGCATGCAAAGACTGCTTATGTGATCATAAAGAGAAAAGAGAGTGGAGAAAGAAGGATGAAATTGTCTCAAATTTAGGGGTAAATGAAAGAAGCAAAGGAATACAAATGCTTCACCAGTGGTATTGTCTACAAAAAAGGAATTTAATATCCAAACCTTGTTTTCTCATCCATTCCCCATGATAATGGCACACATGAGAAAACTAGTCAGCTCATTCAAAAGTCTTCCTCTCTCCCCCACTATTTTCATACATGTACTGTTACAGGTTGGGACCCCAAGAAACAACCGCTGAGATTCTGAGATCTACATGTAGGTGGTTTCCTAAGGAGTTCAGGGAGTTGGGTGCCCTTCAGGAATAAGATCTGAGAAAGGTGAGAGATTAGGATTAGACAGAGGGAGAAGCTGGACTCTGATATAGTTTTAAAAGAGGTCTCAGTTGACTCAACAGTTCTAAAGCCCCATCAGAGAAATTCTGAAGGCAAAAATAAGGGTAAGTCTTAGAATTCCCACATGAGCAGAGGGAAGTGTAAATCTGAATGTAACTTCTTTAAGTCAAAATAATTTTTAGAGAACAGAGCTATGAGAAACTAAGCACTCTTGGTAGACGTAGACATCTTTTAATCCTTAAGGGGCTGGACTCTAGAAGTCATAATACAGTTATTTCACTGCAGATTGTTATTTGTATCTTTTAGGGAGGGGTGTGTATTTGTGTGTGTGTGTGTACTTGTGTGTGCGTGTGTGTGTTTTTAGTGAATCTCTGATTTGTCAGTTAGCACATTAGAAAATCTGATTATTTTAAGTTTACCAGTTCTAGCCTTCATCACACCATTTATATACACCATTTATATTTGACTTTATTCTCAATGATATACATCTGAAACTTACATAGTGTTATAATGCAATTTCAATAAAACTAAATTTAAAAATTGATTATTGATTACATAAATATTCTGGTGAAATAACAAATATGACAGTAATGACAGAATGATTACACCTGCTACTATTGTCAAGTTACTGATAATAACAATTTTCAAACTCATCCTAGAGGCAGAGATAGCATAAACATGGGTGGAAGAACCAAAATTGAGGGAACTCATCTTTCCCTGAGACATAATCAAAAAAAGTCTCTCCTAATCTTTTGGTCTTTACAGTCCTATTGTTTTTCAGCAAAGAAAAACAATCTGTAATCTAAGTAATCTGTGTAATATTACTTAGAACTACCTAAATAACACATAGTTTTTGCCAGAAATTTTAAAAAGATATTAAAGTTCTCATTAAGTATAATTTGATAAATATATAAAAATCAATTCAATGCATTGTAAGCAATGGTTTTTATAGATGACCTAAACTCAATTTAGAGTACATAGTAAACTTAAGAATTTAGTTCTTTTAAAAATGTGTCTCAGCATTATCTGAAATCCTCTCCATAAATAATTTATATATATATATAAACATACTTATAGAAATTAAGGAAAATTAAGAATTTAGATCAGGAAAGGTATCAGATTCATGTGTCAACTCAGATAATGTATATGAAAGAATTTTGAATTATTTTCTGGATTATTAAGCGTTATGGGGTAAATCCAACTTTATTCAAGTATAAATGTCTTCAAATCTCTCCAGAATATACTACAAAGTTCATAACCAGTTTCTAGTTCACATATACTAAAGAAATGGTTGTGGGGGAGGTAGGTCTCAGGAAGAAATTAAACAAACTCTGCCATCAAATGGTTAGGTATTCTTTAATATATCACATAAATGTTGGTTGTAGGTTTTCATTTTTTTTTAATACATAAATGATGGGAAGATAATTACTGAAGACCCTTTTTGCTCTTAGGGCTACATCAGAGGTATCAATGACTCATCAGCAATGAGTTTTTGCCATTCAGGTCATATATGTTACTGAAGAAGTATTTTTTCATAAGAATTGCAGGATATTTTATATCTAAAAGGATGGGTTTATTATATCAAAAAAGAAATAAAGTTTACTTTCACAGACACAAAGGGGCAGAAAAGGCTGCCGCTACTGCATTGAGAAGGGAAAAGGTTTGTGAAAAGAAACACCTGCTTAGTCATAGGCAGGCAGAAGAGCTGCCAGGATCTTGTCTCTGAAATATTTGTGAGTTACACAATTCTTGAAAGTAGTCTGTGACTGCCCTCTCCTGTTAATTATATGATGAATCTAAGTAATCAACTAAATAAAATGCATTTTTTAAAAATTTTGGTATTACAAAATTCCCATCACTCTTCCAATACTTACTCAGAAAGGTGGAAATCTATTAAAATTCTACATTCATGAGTTTGATGAAAGATTATAGATTTTACAGCTCATGAGAATGTCAATTGCTGTCACTGCATTAAGAAAGTGGTCCAAGGATGTATGTCACAATGGAATAGCACTCAGTTATTGCTGTTTGTGACAACATGGATAGAACTAGAGGGGAGCCATGCTAAGCAAGGAAGCCAAAAGGAGAAACACTAATATTAGATGATTTTACTCACATGTGGAATACAGAGAAACAAAGAAAAGGAACAGATCAAGCTGGAAAACAAGCCCTTAGAATCTGATTGCAGAAATGAATTTACCAAGGGGGAAGGGGCCTAATGAGTTATGGCAGAGGGTTAGGATTACTTTGTTGCAGAGGGTTATTGGTACCTGTTGGTGTGTGTCATGTGGTAACACAGATTTGAAGTGTTGTAACCTGTATTTCTAAAACAAATACAATGTTGCGAACTTCAATAAGAAAACAAAACAAAACAAAAACAGCAAAACCAGGACCCATAGAGGCAATAAGTCACATATTAGGCACCCTGAAATCCTGTCATGACATTTATACTTAAAAACCATGAAAACATTTCTAAGCTGAGCATGATGGCGAGTGCCTGTAATTCCAGCTACCTGGGAGGCTGAGGCTAGGGATCACTTGAGTCCACGGGTTTCAGACAACCCCAGCAATATGAGACCTAGTCTG